>VZRW01004363.1:73618-110438 GCA_013398125.1 Aegotheles bennettii | reverse complement strand
CCAGATGCAAAACTCTGCACTTGCCCTTGTTGAATTTCATTAAGTTTCTCCCCGCCCAACTCTCCAGCCTATCAAGGTCTCGCTGAATGGCAGCACAACCTTCTGGTGTGTCAGCCACTCCTCCCAGCTTAGTGTCATCAGCAAACTTGCTGAGGATACATTCTGTACCCTCATCCAGGTCGTTGATGAAGATATTGAACAAAAAGATATTGACAAATATTGAAGATATTGAACAAAAACTTCTTTTGTCTATGTGTATTTATGTGTGAAACTTCAAGCTATTTTCTGAACAGGTTTAAGATTTCTTTTTCTTTCTCTCCTTTTCCGTCATGCTATTGTAACTTTTCTGTGCTGTGACTAGACTTATAGCCAACAGTGAGCAGTGAAACTGAAAATATTCAGGAATTCAGACTTAATTTTCATAATTCAGAGCACTGGAACAGGCTGCTCAGAGAGGTTGTGGAGTCTCCTTTGCTGGAAACATTCAAAACCCGCCTGGATGCGTTCCTGTGTGATGTACTCTAGGTGACCCTGCCCTGGCAGGGGGGTTGGACTAGATGATCTTTCAAGGTCCCTTCCAACCCCTAGGATTCTGTGAATTCTGTGATTCTGTGATTCCAAGGCAGTTTGTCTGAAGCTGTTATGTGTGATTTACTAATGTTTTCAATCTGCTATAGTTGGCTCATCAGTATTTGGTATCCTTTAAATTGACTTTGCACTGGCATAAACCAGAAGTGTTTGCAGCTTCCATGGAACAGCAAGGATTAAACTCTTGTACTAAATCTATACCTACTGTAACCATGCATCTAACATTTGTGGTAACAGAAAGTAATATCTTTTGAGCCTACAAATCTTATCAAACAACTAGGACACCTGCTGCCAGGCACAAAGATTCTCCTTGTTTATTTTAACACTTCCAATTTTCCTTTCCACAAAAATTCTCTGATCAGATACTCAAAAGGTGTCTACATTGAGTAGCAAAACAATACAAACCATAGTGAGGTTTACTGGATTAAAAATCAAAAAACAGGTCAAATTTTTGATCTAAGTTTACAAATGGACTGTAATGCATGTTGGCAACATGAAGAAGTTCAGTTCATGTTAGAACATGTGAGTTGTTTTTGTAAATGGATTTGCCCTTCCTCAGGGTCACTGAAAGGGGCAAAGAACTTTAAAATGGAGGGAATAAGCTAATTAAAGAAGTCTTTCTTATATTAAATTGTATATGTTTTGCCATTTGTAACAGATACTTCCATTGCTGTTGGAATCTCCACTGACAGATGATGTTAGGAAAGAACCCTCATGGCATCTTGCTGGTTAGCAAAACAAATGGTGAGTTGTGCCTATAAATCCTTGAAAACCTTTCCCTCATTATTGCCAACTAATTGTTCTTCCATACAGAATTCCTTTCAGACCTACTACATAGAATTTAGCCCTTTATAGTCTTCTTGCAGGTAAATTGAGCTAAACAAGTCAGTTTGTAAGTCACTAATTTTCTAGACTGATGGTTGTGGTGTCCCATGGGAGAAACATGATTTAGAAACATTTTAAGAATCTGTCTCTTTTTCCTTTTTCAATTGGCAAAAACTTGTCACAAGTCATCCTTGCAACATCTGTTTCACACTTCTGACTTACATCAGTATTTAGTAGCTAAATTAATAGATTTATCAAGTTTCACTACTAAAAGGACTTAAAAGCCTTCACTGACCATCACAGGCAGTGTAGCCTCATAAGCAGATTGAGCTCTACTGCTATCACAGTATCTCAGAAAATACATTATTTATAATTATTGCTTTGAGTTCTAGTTTACTATGCTGTTCTGTGAACACTTATTTGGTTTCTGACTCTTTAAAACTACTGATATATATTTTATATGGGATATATATATACAGTAAATAATTTCCAGGGCTTTACACATGCTTACTTATGAATTCATTAGAAACTTTTTAGTGAAACTTTTCTTGGCAATTTGGAGTCTAAAATTGACATTCAAAATTGCCTTGACTTAACTGGATTATATGTATTTGAGGAAAAACGGTGTTTAATCATAACAAGTGCCAAGTACTATTTATAGGAAAAGTTTAGCAAATGGACAAATGCAGACTAGGAAAAGTGGCAAGGATTCTAGAGAAAGTAAGCAATTCACAAGACTGAACTCAATTGCTGTTGCAAAAAAAAAACCAAAACAGCCCACAATACTACTAGGTATAAAGAAAGGCACAGTTGAACACTCCTTCTAAGACAAATTCAATGGACTTGTAATGTTATCTCTGGTGTCTGTCCTTATGATTAAGAAGGCATTTTAATTACCCTTTTCCCACCGTCTCTACAGATATTTGAATCTTTTTGTGGTGTTTCATAAATGCATTTTTGAGCATGAGGTATGAAGAAACACATGAAGAACAGAATGGGGGTTTCAGCAGTTTTTGGTCGTATTTTTACTTTCTGAAGGAAAACATACAGGATTTGATATTTCTTTAGAACAAAAAGCAATGAACTTCCTTATTCTAGTTCATCCTTTCTTTGGAAGTTGTGGCAAGTCTGTTAGAATATCAGTGTTTCCTCCACTTTACCAGGGTTTTAGTGCAAACAGCTCACCCCTCTATGGTTTTAGTGATTGCAAACAAGTGAAGGACAACTCCAGTTGTGTTATTCTCCAACTCTTTATCAGGTATTACTTGGATTTGTTTCACTAAGGTCACAACAAACATAGCCAGGTAACATGGTTCTGTGTGTGTGACCATAACCTTCAGAGATCTGTTTTTTGTGGTAATTAGCTTGTTGTCTATGCTAAATGTTTTTCAGCAGTAGAGTGCTTAAGTAAACAATCCTCTTCTGTTAGTTCTTATTTACTACTCCTGAATAGTGTGCAACATGGAAAATAAAAATATACAGGCAAAGGCAAGTTGTCAAATAAAACTGTGTGTATTCTGATATAGGCATATTCAGAGATCATAATCTTACAGAGAATTAATGAATTGTACAGACAAGTTCTCTAAATAATCAGTTATCTGTTAATTAGGAAGAATTAGAGTCTTTGAACTGTGGACAGATGCATGTAATTAGAAACAAGACCACATTATTTTCAATAAAGGAATGTAAATCAACAGCAAGGGAACAGGTGCATAAATGTCATGGACCATTAAAACTTATCAGAGGTGTCTTATGAAGCATGTAGAGACGCAGGTCAAGTTCATTCACCGAAGACTGCAATCAGTTTGTTATTATATGGTATGGAATATAACAATACTTTTGCAAATTATTTTGCCTCAAATAATAATTTTACTGCTGAATGTGCATGATTTTTTCTCCTTAAAATCACTAATATTTCAATTTGCTCAGTATTTTTTATTCAGATTTTATTCTATATTAACATGTACTATCTGTATAGCTTGAGACTATGAGATATCAGTTAATACCTAACCAACAGGTCTTACTTCTTTTTCAAGATGTATCTCTAGATCTAGCCATAGCTTCCTATATAGTAACTGACTGTTAGAAATAATTATCTTTTGGATGTTAGTGCATGGATTCCCAGTAGCTCAGTTTGGTTCACAGCGTAGGATAGGAAATGTTACCCTCTTATTTGGTAGTGACTGAGAAGACAGAGCAAAAGATGCGCCTCTGCTGTATGGCCTGCTACATGAGAGTCAGCAGATATTTATTAGTTGTAATAGCAAACATACATCTTCTTCCTGCTCTTTGAGTGTTTATATAGAAATAAGGTGTTACAGTAGAAGCACTCGGTAAAATGCAGTTTATAGTTTTATTTAGACATGACTCTAGGGATACTAGCCATTAGTATTTTGAGTAGTTTTTTATCTACAAAATAGCTTGGCCTGATTCCTTCTTGCTTCAAATTGACATAATTCCATAAGCAACAAAGAGCTGGGTTAACATTAGTAGCAATGAATATCAGCTGCACAATTGCAGCAATACAACACCACATAAATCTGTAGAGGAAATACCCAGTGTTAATATCCTTAACATAATTAGACAATCTGAATTGTTTTAAACTACTGCTGGTTCACTAAATGTTCATTTGTGTATTCACATCTGCTTCATATTGACTATCATTACTGTGTATTTTTACATAAAGGAGATATTGAGGATTGATATCAGCAGCCAATGAGTACGAATATGCTCTGGGATATCTGCATCTCCTCTGGATGCCTATTTTTTAAAGATACACTCACAGAAAGAGACAGAAGTTTCTTTTGAGAAAAAAGGAACAAATTATAAAGAAAATAAAACTGGAAGATAAGTTTTGTGGATCTCTAAAACTGCAATTTTGAAATGCAGTCTTTCTTGAGGAGCAATACAGTAGTGTGAAAGTTCTTTCCATATTAATTGCCATGTGATGTTAAAAATATCCTAGTTTGGTTTTTTTTACACAATGTCTAGCCATAGTGATTTTGTAGCTCTAACGTTAAAGAGTAAACATTCTATCTCACTCAAAAGAAAAATACATTTTTATTCTGACAGAAAATGTCAAATTAATAACAAAGCAAAACTAGAACATTTTTAATCAGAAATGTTCAGCTGAAAACTTTCTTTCACAAGAGGTATTTGTGCTGTCAAATATATTAACTCCTTACTTGGGTCTTGTCCCAGGTTCCTTCACTGACGTAGTCTGGTCTGTGACTATGGTAATTCACTACTGAGATCTCTTGGTCTAAATCAACTAATTTTTCTCAGAGAAACTAAAATGTCCTTCTGGGGATTGTCCATTTTGGGGACCCATCTGACTTGGCAGCATGAAAAAGCCTGAACTGGATCTTGGGTCTCTACACAGCCCCACGACCCCGTCTCCATGAGTTTTGTGCACTGAAACACCCACACACACATTCATTGCCAGCCTTAAGTCAGACAGCTTATGCCTTCAGCATGACATTATAAAAACCTTTCTCTGGTAGGTGTTGGTACAGACTTCAGCAGGAATTTCAGGCCATTGAGCAAGCACCTGGGAGATGGAGGAAGAAGAGTTTTAGTGAAGCATCATGGTCAGATAGTTGGAAATTATTGCACCCTGGTTGAAACTTATTTGATTTTTTTTTGGTTGTTATTTAAAAATACATATTGAGGGTTTTTTGATGGAAGCAGATAATTTTCAGGACATTTTGTCAAAAAATACATTTTATATTTTATAGCTGTAGGTTTTTAATAGATAACTTAGGAAAATGACATTTTCTGAGTAATTTTTTATGTTAACGGAGATTATGGCTCCATGAACATGTTCCATATTCTTGCGTGCTTTTTTTCTGGCAGATTTGAATTGACTGTTCTGTTGTTCCAATTAAATTTAACTGTCAGAGGTCATGATCATTGGGTGTGGCTGCCATTAATTGCATTAACATAGCATTTCAGACCACTCAAGATCATAGTCATACTGATGAAAACATTGCAAACATCAAATCTCTGAATCTAGCCCTTACAGAACGTGAGAAGAATAGAGCCCGACACTACGATGATACACTGCTGGTCCCTCTGCTGAGCAGATGAACTGCTATTCTGAACTGTAGGTGACATTTTAGTTTATATATATATGTGTATATGTATATTATTTATTTATTTAAAGGACAATAGTTTCATACTTTAAATGCTGGGAATTGTAGATCTACAGCCCTGGTCATACATGTATGCAACATGTCAGTGATATTTATCTCCAACAAAGGGGAATAGTAAAGGTTTTTTTTTTCATTATCATGGCTAACCAGCTATTCAGAAACTTCGGGCTGTGAGCTGTGGCCACAAAAGCTGCAGTCTGTCTTAATAATTGGAGAATGGACATCCTTGCTATAGTGGTGTGAAATTCCTTGAAGTGCTGCTCTCTCCTCAGCAGCATCACTTCAGACTTCGCAAGAGAAGTCTGTCTCAGACAACTACTCCTCATCCATATTCAAGCACTGAGAGCACTGTATTGTCCTGTGCTGAAAAATCAATACTGTGAATACTGTGTGTGCTGAGCCTATTTGATCTTTATGGTTGTCATGGCTACACTTCAAGGTATTGATTCATCCACAGGGATCTCAGGGTTGGATGGTCCCTGTATTGAGGCAGAAATCTTTTGTCCTGTGAAATCTAAGCACATTCTACAATGCACCCAGCTTCACATATACTTAGACCACCAAAGTGTTTTTGCTTTTTTTTTTTAATCTTCTGGGTGTTAGGGTGGAAGGAGCAATTTCTCAAATACCTCCTGCAAATTCCAGCAGATTCTATTACCAAAGATACTGCAGACATGATAAAATATATAGTGAAAATTACATGGATGAAATGGAAGACACTCAAAATACTGCTGGTTTCCTTCAGCGAACACAGTGAATCATGCAGACTGGGTGTATCCTCAGTAGTTGTTTCTTGGATCCTTTTGTTCGTGTATTGGATCTATTATGGTCAACTTAACAAAGGAAATAAATTGGAAAAGCTTGTGATTGCAAAAGAATTGTAATTTATATTAAAGCTGTGTATAGGAAACTGCTGTTTCATACTGTTTATTCATATAGTTTGCTTTTTTGTAGATGTGTGTATATATACATAAATGAATTTATAAAACAACAGGTCCCAAACTGCCTATGTTATATATATCCTAATTATACCCAGTAGTCATGTCTTTCTGTTTAGACACCTTTTTTGCTTGTATTCACCAAAGCAACTGATCCATATATGATTGTTACTGGTTTTGATTCCCTGGAACATGTGTAACAATTTAGGTAGCCATTTTACTGTTAGGGAACTGATTAAATTAATTGGTAAGGTAACACAATAAAGAGTGTTGTTTGATTAAGACTAAAATGCAAGTCTTTGAGGTCCAAACCTCTATTCAGTAAACTAATCTCCCGTTGTCTTAGATAAATTATATTTCATAAGTTAGCATTTCCAAAAGCAAATTGTTTTTGGAAAAAGGTGACTTTTTAGTGAAAATTACTAAAGATGTGGAAGAAAGAGTGTCAAACTGCATCTTATATTTATAACCCAGTATTGGATTTGGGCAATACATAGTGTTGCCTTGTTTCACAGTGAGTTCTTTCTGTAAAAAGAGGGAGATGAATCACAGGAAACAATGTTGATAGAAATCAATGAAATTTTGAGGAATACAAGGATAGGAAGGCTAATGGTTGCCTCAGCCTGATGCTCCCTCTCTGATCCCAGGTGAGGTCCTCTGAGGGATTGTTGCTGTCTGATTGGACTATCTTGACTCTGCCCTCCAGATCAAAAGTGTATCTTTTCCTCACTAAGTCTTGTGCTGCTGAAATCTATGGATTTTTTTTTTGTCTTCAGAGTGAGGTACTGAGGTTCTATTGTAATTTCTGTCTACAGGGCTGTTGGGGATCCAGACGAGGACAGGTGATGTAACACCAATCTGGCAGCAAGCTGCCCTGGAGCACAGGGGGCACGCAGAGCCAGCTGCACTTCCAGCACTCAATGTCCTGGCTGGTATTGTAGTTCTAACAGTCTTCAATGTCCACTACACAGAGCACATACTGCTCTCTCCTCCAATGCTCAGGCACTGAGGCCCTATAGTCCCCTCAGCCTTGCCTTTTAAAGTCCTTAGCCTTGTTAAGTAATCAACCTTATTAGTACAAAACAATTATCACCTGGGAGTGCAATGATCAGGGGGGCTGCCCTATCAACCAACAATCGGTTAGCACTCTGTTCAACCCCTGTACACAGGGCTTTCTGGTGTTAATAGTAGTAAGCTTATCCAGTTGGTGTGTCTCTCCTGAGAAACAAGAAAAATGTCTTCATAAGGAAACCTACCAGGTTTCCTGAACTTTAGACAGTTCCAAGGAGTTTTGGATTGCATTTATATGAACCTATATTCTCTCCTGTTCCCTGTTACATATGCTAGTTTTCTATCTGTGTTTTCATTCTTTGAAATCATTGGTGATGTATACATGTTGGAGATGATTCTATACATGGAGGAAGTACTCAAAAAGATCTCTCTTTCTTTGGTTATCCTCTGTGGGTATACATGTTGAGTTAACATAAGGTTAACATTGGTGAACATAAGGAAGAGCTTTTTCACTGTAAGAGTGACAGAGCACTGGAACAGGCTGCCTAGAGATGCTGTGGAGTCTCCTCCTGTGGAGACGTTCAAAACCAGACTGGGTGCATTCCTGTGTGCCCTGCTCTAGGTTGACCTGCTCTGTCAGGGGGGTTGGACCAGACGATCTTTCGAGGTCTCTTCCAACTCCTAACATTCTGTGATTAACTAGTGCTGAACTTTGTTTCTTTGTTTGGTTCTTAAGAAGATGTTTCTGGAGAGAAAACTTCTGCAAACAGCAGTGTTTCTACATTCCAGGTGTCAGTACAGATAGTAGATGGTCTTATCTAGGTCTTGAGCTCTGAGCATTATTTTGATGTCCATAATGAAATAGGTAATTCTAGCTGGCCCCAACTGAACGCTGGTCCCAAATTCCTGGTCAGTCACATCCCAAGCCTGAGAACTCATGTTAGAAATGAACTGGAGATGCTCTTGTAGATTTGATGTGTGTCACAGGGTTCTGTTTCTGGTATCAAGAGCAAGTTAACCTCTCTTTCTATAGACAATTGACTTTCTCCTTCCCTCCCTGGAGTTTTCTGTACTTTTCAGTATTATTTACTAACAGGGCAGATACTGTTTAATGTCTTCAGTTTTGAGCTCCCTTCTTATCTGGTATTTTCAAATTTCATTCATTTGCTATGAGGCATATTCACCAACAAGATGAAAACCCAATACTTGTTATTGCCAGAACTTTGTTCTTGATAAAAGACAGTTTCCTTCAATTAATCTCACCCTGAATTGTGCTCTAAATGTACTCTAAAACTACATGTTAAGATCTTGGTTATTTCATATGAAAGGCTGTCTCGCCCCACTCAGTGGACGGAGAGGGAGGTGAGCCTTTTTGATCCCCAGGGAAGGAAATACCTGCTTGGCAAGACTATGGAAAACCACAGACTTAAAACCAGAATCCACAGAAAAAATACAAAATGGTTTATTGAATAGCTATAAAATGTTGTGAACTATTTTATCAAGCCAACAATAACTGTTGTGGATGAAAAGATGTAGCGTGTTAATTGAATTCAATGACAACGTAAGACAAATGATATGGATACAATCAACCACGGCAGACTATGGCACAACAACTTATGGCAAGCAATATGATGTTACTCACATTAACAACTAATTATAGAAGACTATGACACAACAACTCATGGCAAGCAACACGGACATAACCGGACACAGCAAATTATGATACTAGAACTTATGGCAAGGGATATGATACTACTCACACTAACAAGGAAAAGGAAGGCAGAAAAGAGAAAAAGGAAAGAGAGACAAAGTTTCACCACCCTTGGATTCTGTGTTGTTACAGTGTCTCGAAGTAGAGAGTCTTGGTCTGAGGACCGTGGGTCAACACTGCTCTTGTGAGTTACAGGTTCTTTTATAGTCTAGTCCCCACCCCATTATGTCTTTTGAGGACTTATATTGTCTTTATTCCAGAAGATTCTGACCTTCCGTGCATGTGCCACCATGAGGGGAGTGGTTGTTAGGGGTTCCCCTATGCCCTGCGTCAGCCAATCTCCTTGGCTGCTGCTGGGCAGACCACAACTCATCTTGCTACAATATTTGAGACATGAACTTTCTGGGTCTGCGGCTGCACCTGTGCAGCTTGGACTGAGAGAATGGTAACAAAAATCACATCACTGTCCCACCTCTGCAGAGCCCACAGACTTTTCCTAGTCTTTTCCCAGTCTTTTCCCTAGTTTTGAAACAAGTCCCTCACAGATGCCCTCGACAAATCCTTGACAAGGGCACGATGGAAATTCTAAGCTGAGGTCCAGAGCACAGACTCACTAAGCATGCTGTTCCCATTCTGGCAAAATATGGTATTCATGTGTTCCTTTTCATACACGTTTTTAAGAAACTTGTGGAATCAGAATCTGGAAAAATGCAGTGCCCTCAATTTACTAACACTACATCTCTGGTCTTTTGTGGGCATCTTGCCTAGGCTGTGACCAGAGACAGTCAGAACCATCTTATGATTATGTCTAAGCAGATATATTGTGTCTCTTTTTAGCTTGTGTCAACTTGAATTCAGTGTTTTGCCAATGTCACTACAGACCTGTTTCATATTGAACAAACTAGAAAATAGAAAGAATGAACTTCAAAATATGTATCTATGTATAGACACTCACATGAGGTAACCACGTCAGTGAAATCTGATTCCTAGATATTGACTGATATCTGTGGAGTCAAGAAGTCATCCTCATTGAATAAAGAAAAGATCAGGATCAAGCAAACAAGCACTGTTTTGGAAATATATTTTACTATTATCAACAGCATTCTTTAGCTATAGGCACATACTTCCATCCGTTGTTTTAAAGAATTCTAAAATACAGTAACGGAGCAAAATTTTTTTAAGAAAGAATAGATTTGACTGGTATTTTCCTGCAATAAGATCTGGTAAATAGCTATAAAATATTATTTCTTCCTCTTTTATAAAAAGAAATGGAAAATGGCTCAAGAAAATGGTTTTAAATACATGATATGCATATTGTATTGCTTCAATCTGGTTACCTGTACTCAATTTAAGAGAAAAAGACAGGTTTTCCACTTTAGTGTATCTGAAATTATAGAATTCTGTCAGTAAAGATATTGTACATAATAAAAAACACCAATGGAAAAACAAACCTGGAGGAAACATGTAGAAAATAAACTCCAGCTACTAAATACAGCACTCTGTTTTATTTCATTTGATTTCATTTTTTGAGAGAGAGGAACTTTGTCATGACATACTTTCTTGCAACAATAATTGACCGAAATAATTTTCTGACTGATGTGAGTATAAAAGTTACATAATTTATCTTAAATTAAGAACATAAGTTGTTAGGCCTAGTATTGATGCTACCAAAATCAGTCTAAGATGTTCTTTTCAAAGCATGCAGGTGGAATAGAGTATTATGATGGTGATAAACTTTGAGGATATGGCACAGATCATGTCAGGTGATCAAGAGTTGTCTGGATGTGGCACTGGGTGATATGGTTTAGTGGTGATGTAGGTAGGGGGTTGGACTCGATAATCTTGAAGGTCTCTTCCAACCTCGATGATTCTATGATTCTTTGATTCTATGTCAGAAGACAAAAGATGCAGGGACCCTGGATCTAAGGGAAGATGAGGCAGCACTGATAGCTGTGCCTCTGTTGGTAACGTTACCCCAAATTTTGTATCTATCTCTGTTCCTCTATTTTTAAAGTGGAACAGCGATAATTAAGATCTACTTAAAATAAAGGTGGAGTTACTGTGTCTGCTTTTCAAGAATAAACTTCAAGAGGAAAAACCCACTCTGATATTTTATTTTATTTTTTGTGGGGTTTTTTTTGTTTTTTTTTTTAAATTTGAAAATGTACTCAGGAGAAAGGAAAAACAGATATGCTTCAGAGACTCCTAATGCTCCATCTCTGGTTACTGCAGATAGTCTAGAAAGCTTTCTAGGTCTTTAGAAAAAGCTGTAGTTCACCTCTTTCTAGGAACCTGGGATTAATCATTAATTTATGAACTATTCAAGGTCAGACTTGCAGCAGTAATCTGCTTAGTAGATTTTCCTGTAGCTGATGCACTTTTAAACCATCAGCTAGTGGCCATTTCTACACCACTGCTATAGACTGCAATCTATCTAGAGAATATCTTAACTGAATGTTCTCTCTTGACTTGCATTTATGTCTGAGGGATTGGTGCCTTTAAACACATGTGTGGGTGCACGTGTGCACATTCTTCACAATCCACAGTGTTTTTAAAAGTAAGAAGGAGAGATTTACCATAGATTTGAGGTAATTTGATCTTTGTGAGATTAGGAGGAAAAATTAGCTCCACTGAGAGGAAAATATAGCCTAAATCCTGTTATTGAAAGATTAGACACTTTCTTTTTTTAGCCTTTTATTTCCCAAGGATAGTTCATGATACACTGAAAAATCAGTGCCTGTGACTGTTTAGGGAAGGTTGAACTAAATGTACACTGAATGTCACTGGTAAATGTCATACCTAAGTGTAAAGATTGTAAAGAGCAAAGACTTTCCATCACCTCTTAGCTATGGTATAAAAGGTGTCATTATTTATTTAGCCCCTCCATATTATATTAGAAAGTGGATTACAAAGCAATTATATTTGAACCAATTTTAACCAGACCAATATCATTTGGTCTGATACATGATGACAAAAAGCACTGTCTCCTTGCAAGACTCACCAAAATTTGTATTTTCTGATAAACTACAGTTAATATCCTTGCTAACAGAAGCAGGCTCTGAGGAAGAGAGAAATATCTGTGAGGAATCACTGCAGCTTAGTTCTTCAGTTTTCTTAACTGCAAAGAGAGATCTTAGAGTACAGTTCAAATAATTTACTACTCAAATATTTCTTTAGCAATAAACATTTGATTATGGGAAACTAAGTAAGACAGCATCTGTTAAATTGTTTTAAATAACTATATCACTTAATCAAAAGCGGTTCTCAAGTCGAGTTGTTAAAGTTTCATTTTGGAGAGTTTCAGCATTTGCATCTGCTGAATGATTTATTTCCCTGACATTAGCTGAATATTATGGGAAAACACAGTTCAACCTCAGGCTGGCTGGCATGAGACGTAAGACTGTTCCAGGTTGAATTTTCCTTTTTAAATTTTTCATGAAGTTCTCTCAGCAGGGCCACTGTTCATCCCTGAAAAGATTTTGAACCTAATAACTGTAACTGCTTCAGTCCAACCATCAGGAAAAAAAACACAGGGAAAAAAACCCCTTCACTGAAAAATATACATTTCATCAAAGCTCTCTTCCTGCTTTTACTGCAACATAATAACACTGAATAGGTTTAGGGGCTATCAATTGTAAAATTATCATTTTTCACCAAAGCAACATTATATTAAATGCTTAATTATTCATTACTAATGCTTGTCATGGTGAAAGATTGGTCCCAGCAATTTTTAAAGCAGTAGGCCGAGCTTTTCTTCCTTGAAGGTTAATGGCTGAGCCTCAGTTTCATTAACTTCCCTAAATTTAGCACACCTCATATGTCACAGCTTAGCTTTTTGCTTTCCCTCTTGCCTCTCCCTTAGAGACAAGCTCACAATGTTCAATATTTGGTAGAGTCTGTTGCCTGGCTTTGTTTTGGTGTTTGCATCGGGATAAATGGTTCACCCTGGTAGTAAAGATGGGTGGCAGCAAGCATGAGGTTGGGTGCTTTCTAAGATATAATCATTCTTGGCTAGACTAAATCATTCCTGATGGGGCATTTTTAAAATGGTGGCACTTAGCTTTAAATGGAACAAGATGCACTGAGATTATGAGCAAATTATGCAACTTGCAGAAAGCTATTTACTCATTTGAAATTACATGCATGAAATATTGATGGTGCATCAGTTACATGATGGCAGTAAAAGTGGACTGCATTCAGTCTTGCTAGGTACAAGGCCACAGGATTAAAGCCTTAAGCTTTTTCTTTGTAAACCTCTGAATGTTTAATATTTGTATTTTGCAGGCCAATTTCAATAAAACTGGTAAATATAAAGTGAAGGTTGTTTAGATTTTTTCAGAACCTTAACGTCATCAAAAAGCCCATGTAACAGAGAGGTCATTCATTTCAATGACATGGAGAAGGGTTTTATTTTTACTATGGCTAGAAGAAATTTCTCCACATGTTGTTTTCATACTGCTGTCCTTATGCACCCTTAGAAATAAGGAGTTTTGAATACAGGATTGGGCCCACGGGCCCACTTTATTTCATGTACTTTTCCTTTTTGAGCTCTTGTCCACCTCTTTTAAAAGAACAAGGTAAACCTGAGTAACTACACTGAGTAGAACACTTAAATTAAAGAGTAAAGAACTAAAACAGTCACTAAAAATCCAAGAATGACAAAGCAGATCTAATGGTATTATTTCCATCAACTTTGCCATTAGTGCTAGAGATATTTCCTTGCAGGCCAATAGGCTAGAGAGTAGTTTGTTTGGTTTCTTAACCTACTAGAGATTTCTGTTTTAGCATTTGTTTTCTACCCTGTGCCCACTCCACAAAAGCTGAATAGGTGGCATCTTGTAAATGATGCTAATTAGTGAACTTGATTCCTATAAATAAAGCCAGCACTGTATAAATAATGAATTTTGAACCTATCTATACATATGCTAGTGTTCTATAAATATCAACGTGGTAATTTTCAGTAAAGCTATTCAGTGCACTTTAGAGATAAATAATTAATATGAGTTCCATTTAGTTATTAAAGAAGCACTGTCAAGATAAAAATCATTGGAGTTTTTAACAAAATTCCCTGATTGCTAGTAGTCAGAATGATAAATGAAAACAGAATTACTTGAAATTCAGGCTTCACCTTTGCTACCTCTATTAATACCCACCCTTTATAGACAATGATGGAACAAGAATATCTGGCTAGAGAGCAGATGGTGGCCCAGAATTGCCATTTTTTTGCTGTCTGTGTGCTTTTCACTCAACCTGGAAAGGAAAGTAATTGTTTGTTTTCCTAGTTTCTAAGTTTCATTTTTGTTTAGGGGGCAGGATTATCTTCCCTCTAATTCTCCAGTTCTCTTACCCTAAAAATATGCTAAAAGTTTAGAGAGGAATGAAAGCCTTAGAGGAATAAAATTACACTTGTAATTAAGGACATAAATGTGTTACAGTTACGAAATTAGGGACCAGAATACTGTGGCATCCCCTATTCAGGAATGTGTTTTTCTGCAGCCTACCAAAACTGGTAAACTATCCAGTTAGTTCTCACATTTTCTATCTAACATGCAGTTTCATGAAGCTGCAGAGGAAGCAACAGAAATGCAGATTTTTTTTCTATGAGTGACACTGGGAGCAGAGAAGTAATTCAGAAAGAACTTCTCAGGTTTTTCACTGAATACCGAGCTCCAGTGCTGAAATCAGCTCCTAGAATCATAAAATCATAGAATCATAGAATCATTGAGGTTGGAAGAGACCTTCAAGATCATCCAGTTCAACCACCTACCTACATCACCACTAAACCATATCACCCAGTGCCACATCCAGATGCCTTTTGAACACCTCAGGGATGGTGACTCTACCACCTCTCCGGACAACCTATTGCAATACTTAAATCATCGTTATAGTGAAAAAATGTTTCCTAATGTCCAATCTGAATCTCCCCTGCTGCAATTTAAAGCCTTTTCCCCTCATCCTTTCACTAAGGGCACGGCAGAATAGACCGACACCCACCTCACTACAACCTCAACTACCAAGGTAGTTGTAGAGAGTGATGTAGAGAGTGATGAGGTCCTCCCTGAGCCTCCTCTTCTCCAGACTGAACAACCCCAGCTCCCTCAGTCGTTCCCCATAAGCCATGTTTTCCAGTCCCTTCACCAGTTTTGTTGCCCTTCTCTGGACACGCTCCAGCACCTCAATGTCTGTTTTGAAGTGAGGGGCCCAAAACTGAACCCAGCACTCGAGGTGTGGCCTCACCAGTGCTGAGTACAGTGGGACAATCACTTCCCTATTCCTGCTGGCCACACTATTCTTGATGGCTTTCAGACAGGTGTATGAAGATCATAGTGATATAGTAGACTGTAATCAGAAAGAGTCATCTTCAACTGGACAGTGCAGATCCTGGAGCTGGGAGATTTGGTTTAGGGGTTCAATGACTGTTCTTAACTCTGTGCTGGGACCTTTTTTGCTCATGAAGAGGGCCAACCTTAACCTCCTTCCTAACTATGTGCAATATTACTGCTTCAAATTCTCTGGGCTTGGATTTTCATGGCCCAGAGTGTTGCTGCCTCTTAGAAAAAGGCAGAAGACTAAATGGAAGATGACTGTTGGAGACTGCCAGCTGGAACCTGCTGCTTTATGGCATCTAACATGATACCACTTTTGGACTGTTCTTTCCTCAAGTCACTAGTCCATTAACTCTTTGGCAAAATCTTTTATCTGGGTTTTATATGAAGACAACCAGGAAATGTCTGGACTTGTCACATCATTGTTTCATTTGGACACATTTTGGGTTTGTTATTCTATTTTTTAAAAAAATACCCTATCTTATTAGTATCCAGTTCTGCATTAGTAGAACATTGACAGAGATGATGTAATGAAGGCCATTTCCATTAGTAATATTTAAGATTATAAAGCGTAAGTACTTTTACTGTATTTAATTTTAAACAGAACACAAAATATCCCTGTTTGTTTCAGTTAGCCTGGGAAAGTAAGAGTGCTAGCAAATATTTTTCTGAGACATTTACAGAAGGAAACATAAACCATGTTTAGGAAGTCACCTATGAAGTCCAAAATTTATAAAAATATTTGGAATATAAATTAAGAAAAAGAGAGAGGAGAAAAAAAATTATTAATGCATATCACAGAGGGTACTGTTTATATGACCACTAATAATGATAAAACAATTATTTACCAGTCTGATCTTAAGTCCTTTGCTCTTTATTCTACAACAAAATGGTAGAAGGGGCATAGGAGAACAAATGATGATTAACAGCATCCTTCTGCAGCAGAATTCAGAGCATGTTTTTGACCCAGTCATTGTCTCCTGGTGAAGGCTGTTCATAATTGTTTCCTTTTACTTATCCTTCTTTGGGAATCTTTATATTCATATGTTTGTTATTCACATTGTGACAGATAAGCAGAATTGAAATACAGAGGAAACCTTAGTCTCTTCTACATGTGCAGGTCAAAACCCCAAACCTTCCTCCCCACTGTATAGAAATATATTTTCTTGAAAATAAGGAATTTGGACAAAATGCTTGGGCTCTTTTTTCAGATTTTAAATTAAGCATAAATTACATCTTTTCAGTGTGGCATGTTTTCTCTATCTGTTAAGGTTAGGTCACATCACAAAGGAGTCAATAATCTTACAGCAGCATTGTCTACTGGCTTTGTTAGTTGTTTAGCTCAAACTTACATGAAGTACCAGCAGATCCCAAGGTTAGTCTGTATCTCTAAGAGCCTTGTGAAGCATTTAGGAGCTATCTAAGAATTACTTCAGGATTGTAGGAACTAGGAGGTAGGGACTACATACTAGGACCAATATTCAGCTTCTATTCAGAAATGCTTCTGATACTACTAATAATAGATGTTAGCTGCTCTACAGGCTCCTAGGTTGTTTCCACTGTACCCTCTGGGGAAATCTGAGTGCAGACTGAAAGAGCAGGTTCCAGTCCCAGAATAATATTGGTGTATTAGCAGAGCTGCTCAGCTCTGTTGTAACAATGTCAGGGTATGCACTGCAGCTGGTCGGTATATCTCTGTGTTGCACTGCATTATCTAGCATAAGTGTGCCCTAAAGGAGAAAAGGGAGGGTCTTTTCCCTCTGGCATGATTTTGTTTCATTTAAGAAAGGTGGGATAGAGTCATATAGTACATTTTGTCTGTGAAGATTAGGAAGTCAGAATATCAAGTGAATATTCATCTGCTACATTACCATCAATGCTGGATAATTATCTCGCAGTATACATGAGGACATACAAATGTGAGTACCATGAATCTCTGGAGCTATTCCAGCCATGATATTTTTGCTAGTAAATTCCTTCCCCAACAGTTTTTTACTTCATGGGTGATCAACATTTTCCTTTTTATTTTCCCTCTCTTCTTTTTTTTTTTAATCTCTGAATTGGCCTAATCTGTCCTTTTAAATAAAATTGAGTGTCATATTTAACACTAATATCCATCCTTGCTAAATATCGTGTTCTGAATCTTTAACTATTTTGCATGTAGAACATAATCAGCCATTTGTTTCCTAAATAGTTTTCATTAGAGGTTCCAAATGAATAAGTAAATGGCACTAACAGCATCCTGACACAATTATTCTCTCACAGGAACATTGTAGCGTGTAAACTATTTTCACATTGGCACTGAAAAAACAAACCCATTCTATTGTGCTGAATTCAAGTTCCTTTTTAAGGATGTGTCCACAGATAACACACTGCACTGAGTACTTTGGAGAGTAAGGGAGTTAAATGGATTCTTTTCCTAATGAACATGTCCGCCTCCATCTGTCTGTGTGCTTTCATTTTGCCTGAACGTGTAGGCCAAGATTAAAAGAAGAATTGGAGCAATAAAAATAATTTGATGTTTTCATAAAGTATTTCATGTTTGCTTGCAAGCATGGTGGAGAAATTAATAAGTGGGATGTGTCCCTCAGTCTAGTGCCTTTGTTGTCAACAAAGACCATCCTTTCCAGTGCAATCCTCTTCTTGAAAACCTACATTAAAACCTCAGAAATGCTCAGTGACATTTAAAGAAGAAAGGCACAGGGAAAATTCAGTGAGTTGATAAACTTTTGGAAATATTTTTGAGAGATTTTTGAGAGCAAATTCTGTATTGCCAAAACAGATTTTTTTTCAGAGAGGTCCTACTTTTGAAAGCATTATTTGGAAAATGGCTTTTCCAGATCAATCTTCTTTGATGGACAAATTGTGAAGATAATGTGCTTAAAAAGAACAGCTACATACAGGATACTGATTGTGCATTGTCTTTCAGCTTCTGAGAAGAAGGGAAGCACATGCAAATAATTGTGCTAGAAATACCCATATATAACATCCCAGTGACATCTGGAAAGAGGAAGATAATATCCAAATGTTCAGGAAACAAATATGAATTCTGGATGAAGTTCTGCTTCTTTTGCACTCTCTGAGAGAGAAATGAAAGCTGAGCAAGGCAAAACCTCCACTTCTGAGATTCTGTTAACTCTGGGAATTTTTTGCTATAATGGTAAATGTTTCTATTGGAAAAGACTTTTACTTCACAGTGACTTCAGGCTTATTTAAAACTCATTGAAGCTAATGGAGACAAAGTGGCCATAGATTTCTGAGCTTTTTTGATTTGAATACTTAGGGATAGAGAGATATTTGAAGAGAGATTACAAAATCATGTTGTAGTACACAAAACATTTGGAATTGGAGAGCTTTTGCAATAAAGTTTCCCCTAGTCTCAGAAGTGAGCTTGCTGTTGCTGTACTGGTGCTTATTAAACAACTGAGGTGAAATACCTAAAAATAGAAGTTATATGTCTTCTCTTTTAAATTTGGCTTTTTCAAAGGCTGTTGCATCACTGTAGTGGGAAACTAAGATTCTTGTCTCAGCAAATTGGCAACAATATCTTTCTTATTCCAGCTGTTTTCCAGAAAGTCTATGACGGTAGCTGGTGATCAATGTTGTAACTTTTCACACCAAAATGCAATAAGTTCAGAGCATTGCAGGTTGTCTAATGCTAAAACATTTGCTTATGTATGTTGGAAAGGCAGCACTAAAACTAAAGAAGGTAGACTGATCTAACACAACATAAGTGGCTAGCCAATATTTTCTTATTTCATTCCAATTTTTAGTATTGATACTCTTGAGGCAAAAAAAAACAGGTTTTTTTTTCCGTTTTATTTATTTATTTATTTTTATTTTTTTCATTTTTTTTTTTCCATTAATTTCTGGTGTTTCAAAGTGCTATCTTTTATGCTTCCTTACAGGATACATAGCAAAAATATAAGAACTGTCTAACATCATGGAAATGAAATGTGCAGGTATTTGCAGCTTGGCTGTATTGATCTATCCTTAACCTATCTGATACGATCCTCTTCACTACAGTCAAACCAAGATAGTACAGAAGAGGTTGTAAGTGGAAGTGGCATTTCCTGTATTTTTAATTTTCCGTGGATGTACAGTATAAATTGAAGCAATTCAGGATAATTAAAGCCGGTTAAATCACCACATGGTGTAAGTTGCCATATCAACCAACGTAAATCAGTTTAACTTTGTGGCATTTATTTCCCTCAGGACTTAATCCAATATGTATGAGAAAATAGGATAAATAAGATGTATGTATGTTTACACGAAAGCTGTGTTGTTATCCAAAACAACATAGAGAACTTTGATATGTATTTTGTACTGAAAAAAAGGAACAAAAACCAACCCACTAAGGAATATAAATTGTATTTGAGAGAATCCTTCATAAATTCTTAAAATGAAAATTAAAGGTTTCTTTAGAATTACTTTCCAAATCACAAAGAATTTATCATTCTTAGGGTTTTATTCCTTTTGAAACAAATAAATTTTAATTTCAAATTATGCAAATAATTTATGTATAATACAGATGATAATATAAGAAAATGTTTATATAATATAAATTTGTAACATACAAATAATTTTCTATAAAGAAACATTTTCATATCTGTGGTACCTGTAACTAAGCACTAAGTATTTGGAATATCTTTTTGTTCTCAGGCTACTTGTGCTGAGTGTTATTGCTGTTCAAGGAATTCTCTTCAACTCAGGTGGGAGAGACATTGACATGCAGCTGTGTGCTCTGTTGGTTTGAATACCAGAACAAGACACTTTTCCATCTTTTGACAAAGTGCAGAACACCTGTGTCTGTAGTTCACAGAATCACAGAATCACAGAATCCTAGGGGTTGGAAGGGACCTCGAAAGATCATCTAGTCCAACCCCTCTGCCAGAGCAGGGTCACCTAGAGTACATCACACAGGAACGCATCCAGGCGGGTTTTGAATGTCTCCAGCCAAGGAGACTCCACAACCTCTCTGGGCAGCCTGTTCCAGTGCTCTGTCACTCTCACAGTGAAAAAGTTTCTCCTGATATTCACATGGAATCTCCTATGCTAGTTGTGGCTGTATGTTTTCTGGTTCAACTCTGTGAACTTGCTGATGAGATCTGCACTCTGGGCAGGAAACTTGTCTAGAGTTGATTCATTCTTGCCTGATTCATTCACTATTCCTTCTTTCCTTTTGAAGCATTCCAGATGGCTTTTTTAGTACGCCTGGTGAAAACCCCAGGTCCTCCTGTATTTCAGGGTATCTTCTTATCTGCCATAGGCATTTTTCAACAACCCCAGAAGCCTCTATTTATCCCATTTGTCCCTGCAGTATGATCACAGACCATGGTCAGGAGACTAGTTTTTTTGCTAACCACAAGAGAATACAGGATTTGTAGTGATTCTGAACTCAGGATAGGTAAGGGTGACTGCAAGGGAAAAGTAGTCATGAGGCACTTGAGTATTCATGTTGTTCATGGGACCTCATTCCCAGGTGTACAGTAGAAGTAGCCTGCAGTTCAAGCATCAGAAAGATTCAAAGGCAGCAAGCATACTGAAGGAAGTAGTTGTGCAAGGCATTTATTTCTTGTCTGTGTTCAGACAATACTGATCTTTAGTTGCTACTATGAGAGAATATAAAAAATATTCTTTCCTTTCTTTCAGATGATTCACAATTAAGAACTAAGCTGGAGATATTTATGTCAAGATTAATTGTCAGTGGTTGTATGAGAAGAGCCCATCTGACAGCTTTGAATCACTTAAATCACACAAACTTGTTTAATAAACAAGTTGCAGAGAGGTCTTAGCCTGAGGTCCTACAAATTTGAGTAAATAAGAACAGGCATGGAAGATAATTTAAAAGAACTGGTCTTTTGTTAATTGTTAGAGTTTTAAATGCAAATCAGGAAAATTTTAATGTTTGTGATAAGTCTCAGTTATTGTATACAGGATGCCAGAGATCTTAATTTTTGTAACAGTGAGTTTAATTCCCTCTCTTGGTTTTGGAGAAAAGCTCAAAAAAATCAAGAATGTGTTATCAGATTCAGAAAAATACATATATATAGTGGTTTTTATTGCTGTTAAATATCAGTACATTTACATATTGCCTTTCAAGTCCATGTCATTGTCTTCTTGCATTCCCAATCTGTGAAAGTTCAGGAATAGCAATTCTGGGCCCATCAGTTTTTATGTGATCAGGCTGCTCTCTGAGGTTCTGGCTGGACACCATCAGCCTTAAGCTTTCTTGTTGTTGGTTTTGACTTTTCAGGCCCCACCATACTCCCCACACACTGGTGAACTTGTATCAATTATGCATGCTCTCCTGTTGTTTTCCTTGTCTTGTATTCATTAGTCCCTCACCTCTGTTTCCCCTCCGTTCTTTTGTTGTTTACCCCTACTTCTGGGCTCCACAATACAAAAGAGATGTGCTGCTCCTAGAGCAGGTCCAATCAAGAGCCACCAAGTTGCTCAAGGGTCTGGAGAATCTCTCTTACAAAGAAATGTTGAAGGAGCTGGGCCTGTTCAACCTCAAGAAGAGGTGACTGAGGGGTATTTAACATGTATAAATACCTAAAGGGTGGGTTTCAAGAGGATGGAGCTAGGCTCTTTTCAGTGGTGTCAAGCAATAGAACAAGAGGCAATGGGCTGAAACTGATGTACAGAATGTTCCACCTGAACATGAGGAAGAACTTCTTTACTGTGTGAATTACCACACACTGAAAGAGGTTGTCCAAAGAGGTTGTGGAGTCTCCCTCACTGGAGATATTCAAGAACCGTCTGGATGCAATCCTGTGCCATGTGCTCTAGGATGACCCTGACTGGGCAGGAAGGTTGGACCAGAAGACTCACTGTGGTCCCTTCTAACCTTACTGATTTTGTGATTCTGTGATCCTGTGATACTCAGAAAAGACATACAATAACTTTTTAAAAAGTCTAAGTCCCTCTGGTAACCCCTTTTTTTTGCAAAGATAAAAATGTCAGGATGTATTGCAAGATGCTGATGCAAGCCAGGTTTTTGTTCATGCTATTGAAGCAATTTATTCTTTGTCTAGTCTATTTAAACTAAGTCTTGAATCCATCTCACCAAATGCAGATCTCTCATGTAAATATTCAGCTCTGAGCTAGTCATCACAGTTTCACTTTATAGAGAATGCAGAAATAGGCACTTGTAGACTGTGATTCAGATATTTCTAAAGTAAACACCTAAAACAGACTAGATAAATCATACTTTAAAGGTGCCTATTACTTTCAAATGACCATAAAAGGAGACAAGGATGTTGCTTATCTCCAAATGAGCCTCAGGTAGAAGTAGCTTGCCTTTATTGGACACTCTGGTAGGTGACCAACAACATGCTGGGAAGAATGAAGTTCTCCACACCAGCTCAGGCATTTTTGTTTATGTGATAATAATCACATGTGAGTGCTATGTGTGTTACTGCTCCTCTTTGCTGCATTGATAGTTTGGCCAGACTGCTCACTCTTTCCAAGTTTGTCCATATCCAGTTGTTACTGCTAGCCTTAACTTGAAATTAGTTTCTCTCCTTCCTTGTTTGGCTCCAGTTTTTTGAATGCTTGTCTTGATGCTATAGCCTTGATGGTCCTGCAGTCTTATTCTGTGGTCTCAAATTGCTCACTATGAGGTGATAAACTCAAATTTAGTTGGAGTAGAAAACATTTTAGGAAGTAAAGCTGTGATATCTTAAGCTTTCTCTGTGCTCCTCTGTACTAATAATCATCTCAGAGTAGTTGTACTGTCTACCCTGGAAGTAGTGCTGTGTCCTTGGGAGGAACACTTACTTGTCTACATACATAACAGAAAGATGATTTTTAGGGAATCTCCAGGGACAGACCAGAGGAGAAGTTACTGAAGGAGAAATTACTGAAATGGTGATAGGACATACTGGGTACTGAGACAGACAACTCCAAGTTTGTTCATCTCCTGTGAGTCACCTTCTGCTTCTTCCCAGATATATTCTGTATGGCGCCTTTCACCAAGAAACAATTCTCATATGACGTGGTACAAGAGGCAAAGACTATAAATGCCAGGGACATTTGATAATTACTAGCATAATCTACACAAGGATCACATATTATCTACTTGACACATATATTCTATATGAAGTCAGGTCAGCCTTCCTAAGGGTGAACATGCATGGCTTTGAGAACCATGCATGTTTTAGCAGAATTTGGTTTTGTACTTTCAATATTCCAGCATGTAATTAAAAAAAAAGGGTAATCTGGTACCTGCTTGGATTGAAAAAATGTGTTTCAATGCATAAAGCTAATGATTATGAAAGATAATAGGCTTTGCATGTTAGATAGCTGCCCTAGATGGGAATATATAAACAACCCTTAATGCTAAAAGACTTTAGCTCCTAGTTTTATGGCTTTTAAAACCTTATTCCTCACAAAAATCACAATTGTTTGTAATTGTATTTTGTATGTGATATTTATTTCACTTTTCTACTGGCATATTTTGCCTTGGGATAGCCTTGGAAATGAACTGAGTCATCTTGGTAAGTTTTTCCCGATGAAGCATTTTAAAATAAATAATCTCTCTAACAGTTTTATGGCTTGCCATCTGTACTAAATACATCTCTGAAAAAAACACTTAAGACCAAATGTAAAGGAGGTTTGAGAGGTAGAATGCTTAACAATGTGATGTCTGAGATTTGAGTGGAATTCATGGCACTGTTAAGCATATAAATTCATAGAAATTCTCCTTGTGGGGAGAATTCACAGGGTCCAACCCCCTGGACAGCTGGATGTTTCAGGCAGCTGGGAGAGAGTGCAAGAGAGAGGGGTCTGTCTGAAACTGCAGTTACCGTTGAGGGCTGCTGAGCATCTCTGCCAAATGGGATTCAGTCTGTAAATTAGTCATTGCAGTCACTCATTTAGTGTATAAAGATAGATTAGCTTTTGTTTTAAAATAGAACAGGTTGTGGAAACTATACATACTTGAAAAGGGGATAATCTTTTTTCTAGATGAAAAGACCAAGGTCTTGGTGAACCTCTTATGTGCCAGGTAACATGTTTGGGCATAACAACAGATGATATTGAAAACTAATATTATGACAAAATCAAAGGTATAAGGTCATACATTCACAAATCAGGAAATGCAAAGTTCGTGTTAGAAGAGAGAATTGATTCCAAGGTATGATTATAATGTAGTGTGATAAAGAAATTGATGGTTATTGAAATAGAAAAGAGAATGGCTGAAAGTCTTAAAAGTTGGGGGAGATTCTTCATGGCAAGAGATTTTAAAATTAAGATTTTAAGTTTTCTTATGAGATACAATATTTCAATCCTGATTACTGCATTCATAGCATCTGAACACAGAACAATGGGTATTAGAGAAGTGATAGTGCTTGGAGAGTTGAAGATAATAAATTCTGAGAGACCTAAGAAAGAGAAACTAGGATTAAGGCTGAGAATATGAAAGAAAGTAAGAAGAATTGGAGATGAGACATCTGCATGTAGTAATAAAAGGAAAAGGAATTGTCAACATGGAAGACAGAACAAAGGCAACATAGAAATGAGCATGGTGAGAGTAAATATCACTGCCTACTACTGTGGTGGAGTGTAAGGGATTTTCTTGTTTGGTTTGTATTCTGAAGGGGGATCTAGGACCCAATGCTTGCAATGGGAGGACAGTGGCCCCCATGTTGGAAGAAATTTTTTTCATTTTAAGTTTCTATGTTGTTCTTAAAGTGAGTATAAAGCAGGCGGAACATAGCTACATACTTGATGAATAAATGTAAAGTAAATGAAATGAAGTAAAGAAATGAACATAAATTACATGATAACACCTAAAGGCTCTGAATATGATAGAGGCTACATTGTGTTTGATATTGCACACACAATGAGAAGTAGCCTTCACCCAGAAGACATTACTGTCTTATATGCATACTCAATGTGAATTCATTGAGGACTACCAATTACACTGACCCACAGATGATATCTGTAAAGCCTGATGATGTGATTCCTATAGGAGTGGTTGTCTGAGTTGGGTGTGCAGTATTGACACTCAGGCCTACAAATGCAGAATTTAAAATCAAAGCTCCATCTTCATGAAATGCAAGATAAATAAATGAAATGCTAAAGCAATAAAACCAGAAAAGATTAAACTCTGTATCTTGCAAACTGATTTATATGCAATGTGTTAAATAACTGACATAAGAACAAAACGACTAGCATGCATTTTTCATGTGCTAAAGCTATCTGCTTAACAGCCTTTCAGAATGTCCAGGACTTCCAGCCAAGCAGAAATGAAATGCTTTATTCATTTGGTTATTGATACTTGAGAGAGGAGTGAGGAATTTTAAATAGTTTTCTGAATATTTTTCTCACTGATGTCTGGAAAACAGCTTCTTTCCGAGGCATTGAATCTCATAGTGTCTATCAAGGTTGCTTCTGTTTGAGTCTGCTTTCCCAGACCCTATGTTTATTGAACATTAAGCTAAGAACTAAAAAGCAAAATGGAGAGTCTATAAGTTTTATGAAATAAAATTTCTGATAATTTTGGATGGTAAAAAGACTTTGAATATATACTTTTTTAGGCCAATATACTGTGACCTGAGCAGTTTCTTTTAAAGACTGTTGACTGTCTTATTTCTCTGAGGGCTTTTTGCTGCCACACAACCTTGATCAGTATAAGAATTTATATAAATTAAGGAGAAGGAAGTTCTAACTGTCTCATATCTTTCAGATTGCTTTCTGTTCCTTGTAACCTTCATAACACTTGGCAAATCTTTCTTAGAACAGTTTGTGGAGGAAGAATCATAAACTCCTGTATATCAGAACTTTCAGAAATACCTGCTCCTCTGCTATCTACATTCAACTTCTCCATTTTCCCGTAAGACCCACCAGTCTGTTTAATAAATATTTGTTTTTAGCCTTAGTTAAGATGTTTTTGCCAGGGGTACTTCACCATCACATGTAAGAAATGACACACACAAGTGGTAGATGTGAATTTATGTAGGCTTAAATACTTGCAAGTCTAAGGAATTTAAAATCTTCTGAGAAATTTCTAAAGAAAACTCGGTAATACAGTACTGACAAGATATTGCCAGAAGCAGAAAATGCCTGATTGCGAACTGTTTTACGGTTTGCAATTGTGCTGTGTACTTTAGTCTACTTTTAATCTAGCACTTTCCCAAGCCTACCTTTGTTTTTGTCTCTTCCCTAAGGGTTAGAAAGACACTGAATAAATTTTATACTTTCAAATCTTTGGGCCTAAAGTTCTTCCTAGGGTATTCAAGACTGACTGAGGAAGTCTCACAAGAATCAGAAGTTATCTTGGATTTGTATAAGACAGTTAAGATACTGGAAAACTAAGAAATGGTGAATGTGACCTCTATCATCATAAATTAAGAAGGAAAGGATGAACAGGGAAATTAATACCTCAACTACTTTAACTTTGACTGTCATATGTAATCAAAGAGAAATGAAAGAATTAATAGCACCTAAAGTGAAGTGGATAGAATTAAGAGTAGCAAGAGTTTGTGTAAGGCCAATTAAGCCAATAGCTTTTCCTTTCACAGCAGTCTAGCACTCACTGCACTCAAAGAATAAGGAGCAGATTTCATGAGTCAGTTTCTGTAAGGCTTCTGATACTAACAGACATTGCCGCTATATGAATTAAAAAATCCAAATTAAAATATTTTACACATATTCCAAATTTTGGTTAAGCCTCAATTCATTAATAGAATCATAGACTCATAGAAACGTCGAGGTTGGAAGTGATCTTTCAGATCATCCAGTCCAACCGCCTACCTACATCACCACTAAACCATATCACCCAGTGCCACATCCAGATGCCTCTTGAACACCTCCAGGGACGGTGACTCTATCACCTCCCTGGGCAACCTCTTCCAATACTTAATCATTGTTACAGTGAAAAAATTTTTCCTAATGTCCAATCTGAGTCTCCCCTGCTGCAATTTAAAGCCATTTCCTCTCATCCTTTCACTATGGGCATGGGAGAAGAGACCGACCCCTGCCTTACTACAGCCTCCTTTCAGGGAGTTGTAGAGAGTGATGTGGTCCTCCCCGAACCTCGTCTTCTCCAGACTGAACAACCCCAGCTCCCTCAGTCGTTCCTCATAAGACACATTTTCCAGTCCCTTCACCAGTTTTGATGCCCTTCTCTGGACACACTTCAGCACCTCAATGTCTTTTTTGAAATGAGGGGCCCAAAACTGAACCCAGTACTTGAGGCGCACCCTCACCAGTGCCAAGTACAGTGGGACAATCACTGCCCTATTCCTGCTGCCCACACTGTTCTTGATTCAGGCCAAGATGCCATTGAGTCTTTTAACAGCAGTATTAGATAAGTGCTGCAATACATTGCTTGGAAGAAACTATGAATTCTTCATTGTTGAAGGTCTTTAAGAAAAAGCCATTCAAAACTTTCCTAGGTATGAAAAAGGTGTAGTTGATTTGGCTGTGGGACAGGTCGTTAAATGACCTGTTAATGGGGTTTTTAGGTGTTATTTCTGATGTCTTAATGTCTGAATTTTTTGCTTTTTTTTCCTGCCTATTGTTCCTTCTTACAGTATTCATATGCAACCAAACATATATTGCATCCATCAGTCAGAGCTGACTGTGACAACCTCTAAATATATTATGTAAACTGGAACTGGTAATGGCAGAAAAACTTCCTGTGATCACCAAGCTGGCATGGCTGTCTGCCTAAATCAGCAAAATTCTGCCATTCATTCCAGCTGTGCAAATTCATCTAAAGGCAGTAGGGATACATGGCCATAACTAATGGCTGAGATTCGCACTGTTCATCTTTGAAATCTAGTTTCTATTGGTGGATGGCATAGAGGGAAAAAATTTAGTACTAATATAATGCCGTATCCCATATGACAGAACTGATTTATTCAAAACTAAATACTCTGCATAGTGCGCTTCTGAAAATACATTGTTTTCATGTGGTAAGTTTTAGACCTTTGAAACCAGAATATACTGTTCCAAAGAGACAGGTATATTGAAATCTATTTAAGTCAGCACTTCAGAGAAACAAACTGTGTGTACTTGTAGCCTGGACACAAGGCCCCCAACTTGCATAGAAAAATGCTCTTTTCAGCATCAGTCTACCTGAACTGGGGTTCTTAAGCTTTTCTGAAACAAATTTGTTTGTAACATAATAGTTTCTTTTACCATTTAGACACTTATTTTGATTAGACATCCTCCCTCAAGAAACATTTAATATATGGAAAACAGTGGTGAATTTGGATAATGCCAGTTCCTAAGTTTAGACAAGGGTACTTCAGAACAAGCACAGGAAAGATGAAAACTATTGGTGAGAGTGTAATGTGGCTGTAAAAGGTCAAATTAAAATGCATATCCAAATCCACAATCTTGTAACAGTCAGCAGAGTAAAGTAGCTTAGGACATTGCTATCTAAAGTCACTTTGAATTTCTCACAGGCATTGATTATATATTTGATAGCATTGGCACGAAAGCTGCTGCTGCTGTCAATTTATAACCCAGGATAGCTGGGGGGGGTGGAGCGGGGAAAGAGTCTATATATGCTGATGAATTTGTGTAGCTATATATTAAAATATTAATCTCTGATCAACTGCTCATCAACTGAAAGTTCAGATAGCATACAATTTACTTTATATAATGCTGATTATATAGATATTTGTAATAGCTATATAATATTGAAATGCTGACATAAATAGCTTTCAACTTACCTGACTCTCCTTGTCAGCCTGTGAAGGTGAATGCTCTTTTACCCAAACTAGTTCTGATCAAAACCAGACTGAGGTCAACCGTGGGACAGGAGATTGAATGGGTTATCACTAACGTCGATTGAGAGTGATTTGGTTCAGCTGCTGCTGTGTTTCAAAGGAGCAGTTGGTGATTCTGCAACATCAAAGAGCAGAAAGGAGTTTTAAACAAAGCTATGGCTTTTAGAGCCTTGCTAATGTGAACATGCTGCATGCTTTATAAACAGAACTTGTGTATGTGTTAAAACATCATATAATAATGGCCTTTTTGTTAAATGTTCTTCTTAGTATCACATGACTTGATGTCACTAATGTTTGATATTTGACCTCTGCTGGCACCATGATTATTATTTACATAATGTAGAAATCCATAGTTATCATTTCAGTGTGCAATAGATGGCTCAATCATGCATTCTGAAGTGATGACTTTTCATTATAGTCTGTAGAAATAAGATACTGAAGTTTGTAGTTAGGCATAGGGGCCATATACTAAAAACATTGAGCTTAGTATGACGTGAAATACTGAGAAATATGTTATTTTCACTTTAACTTCTATCTCACTGCATAGATTTAGTGATCAGTGATTCAGAGGCTTGAAATATCTGTATTCAGAAGTTTTAGTATCCTGCAGAAAGGTATGTGTTAGAAAAAGAGTTATCTGAAAATTAGCGTCACTCCCAATAAAACTATGAGACAAAACATGGTTTATTATTGATGTTAGTGACAATTGAATTGAATAGAATTTTTCACATTCTTCCACAAAAAAAATAATATAATCGGATCTAATGCCAGGAGTTTCAATTATGATGCACATATTTTCCTTTAATTTCTTTTTCACAAATATTATGTTGAAGATAAGATAAAAACAGGCTTTATTGATAAACACTCTGTGCCTTTAAACTTATGGGTAGTGCGTTTGATCTCAAAATTTTACTTCTATTTTTTCTGCCAACATCATCCATTCTACTACTACAAGTCAATGCTGTGCTTTGTATTAATATCCAAAATAAATTAGGCTTAAAGTTTCATCTGTACTTAGTTGTCTCATTTGTCAGAACACGAGACATCAGAGTCATTGGTCTATGCTGCATCGCATGTGGAAAGCTATGTTGTAGTCCTCTCCTTTTGTTTTGATGACAGCATTTTTCATTCTTTCTGGCTTAAATGCAAATGAAGCACATGGAAGAAAAAGTAACTGATTCAAGTGAAGAACACTCTGGTGCTCAACTCATTACTTCTTTCTTTCTGTAAATTCGGATATTAGTGGCAGTGCATGGAATCTGCCAGATCCTGTCAGTTCTGACACCATCTATTAAAACACGAGAATAAACAAGTCTTCTCTCTGTAGTTTCCTGCTAGGTGTAGCAGAGCTCTTCCCATAAGGCTCACCTCAAAGAGCCTGAATGGGTTCAGGAAGAAGGAAATTCATCATGCTACCTTGTTTAGATTCTCATTTGTTAAGGAGAGGGCTTGCAGTCTAAATCCCTTGCTCTGAACCTCATAATTTATCTTCAAAATTAGAACAATCTTGCTGTCCTACTTTTCCCATAAGTGAACCCACCAATTTTAGTCAGTAGATGTCCAAGACTCCTTGCAGCTTCTCTTCAGTATGCTGAGACTAAGATGCCTCAGAGTGATATAAACCATGTAACCCTCATATCATTATACTTGATTATAAACTCTATCGAAGTTATCAACTGTTTACCTATCCCGACTGCTTCATCACTTTTTATCACAGTAATTAATCTAGTGGTGAAGTATTTTAATGGTTATTGAAAATGCAGGTATATTTTTCCCTTTGTGTATCATGAAAAAAAAATAAAATAAAAAGAGAAACAAGCTTCCAAACGCATGAGTACACAGAATCACGGAATCACAGAATGTTAGGAGTTGGAAAGGACCTCGAAAGACCATCTAGTCCAACCCCTCTGCCACAGGACATGCTAGAGCAGGTCACACAGGAATGCATCCAGTCAGGGTTTGAATGGCTCCAGAGAAGGAGACTCCATAACCTCTCTGGGCAGCCTGTTCCAGTGCTCTGTCACTCTTACAGTGAAAAAGTTCTTCCTTAAAAAGTTCTTCTTTGGTTAAACAAGGAACTGCTGGGCAAACTCAAGTGGAAAAAAAGAACCTATGGGTCATGGAAGGAGGGGCTGGTCACTTGGGAGGAATATAGGACGGTTGTCAGAGGATGTAGAGAGGCAATTAGGAAAGCCAAGGCCTCCTTGGAACTTAACCTTGCAAGTCAGGTCANGGCAGAATAGAGGGGGAGGAGAACCTCTCTCAACCTACTAACCACACCCCTTCTAATACACCCCAGGTTGTCATTGGCCTTCTTGGTCACAAAGGCACATTGCTGGCCCATGGCCATCCTTCTGTTCACCAGGACCCCCAGGTCCCTTTCCCCTTCTCTGCTTTCCAGCAGGTCAGATCCCAACCTATACTGATACATGGGGTTCTTTCCAAGATGCAAGTCTCCACACCTAGCCTTGTTAATCATGAATACCTCTGTCTTAATCCCCTTAAAACATTTTCTTATGCTTTTTGATATGGCTTCTTATTCTTTAAGGTATTTTTTAATATTATCTCTCTCCATAGCCGTTCTTATAATGAACTTTATTTTGTTTCTTATGTTTTCTCTATATCTTTTAAAAACAAGGGAATTGGGTTCCTCTTCAGTCTCCCTTGAAGATACTGAACGTGTATAAATGTAATTTAAAGGTTCACCAGTTTCCTAGCAAATGTCTGATAATGTTTATTGATGCATATTATGTGGTCTTGCAGCTTTGTCTACTTTAAGTACATCTAATACTTCTACAACCAATTCTTTTCTACGTACACTTCTGCTCTAATGACCCGAGGGATATTGATTCCCGATTTAGTTCTTCACCAAACTCCTCTTCTGTAAAGACATGGACAAAATGGTTGTATAGCAATACTGTGCAATTCAGCACTGATACGAAATTTACATTGCCTCTTAGTGGCACAAAACTTTCCTTGCTGTCCTTTGCATAGATGTCTCTGTAAATGAGTTAAAATGAAGAATCAATAGCCTGGAATCAGCTGCCCCTCAAATCCCATTTTTCTATCTGTTTATCTTACACTATTTGATTGTGCTGAAAGCTGCCAGTTCTTTCCTGAAGGCTGACGGGAATGCAAGACAAATTTGCAAAGGCACCTGACTGTGTCTGAAGTACAGATCATGAAAAGCTGTCTTGGTCTGACCTTTCACTTTTGTTTGATATTTCCCTCCATCTCTGGAAAGTCTTTGCTTACTGTTTCTTCAAGATTTTCATAGAATATATAGTTGCTTACCGTTACTTGTATTATGAAATAGGTAATATACAGAATCAGTGACTAAAACCAGTTAGTCTTCCAAGCATGAGTGGTAAGTATTTAAGAAACTATTGCTGTTTGAAAACTGGATGAGATTTTTTGTTACGGAAGTTGATTGAAGAAAGAAAAAAAAACAGATAAAAATATTTGTTATTGTCAGGAACATATTAATTCAATTGGAAAGATACTGAGGTGATGTATCAGACACAGACAATGGGCTTTCATTGATGCGTGTCTTCTGCAAGCTATGCTAACATACTGAGATGACATATTGGTACTAGACAGTACACTTCCACTGACAGATTTTTTAGTATTATTTTTCCCTGCTTCTGTTTCAAAATTACAAGGAAGATATGGATTTTAATTTTCTGGCATTACCTGGGTCAGCTCTGCTCATTTCTCTATTTTAACAGTATGGTGATTTGTTTCACCTCAGTCATTAAACTATGGACAAAATGTTCAGCTGGCATAAATTGAAGAAGCTCTGTGGACTACAGCAGAAAGACTCTTATTCATAAGACTTCAGGGTCTTCCCTGCTGATTTTGTCTGTGAGACAAACTTTGGAGATTTCAACATTATTCTAATGAAATCTTATAAATGTCTCATAATTGTTCACTCTTGTGCTACTTGCTCTATGAATGTAAGGGGCTAACTTTGTTCCAGAGATGTTTCCTGAAAGTGTCGGATAGAGATAAATATGTATGAGTACATACTGATGAAATCCCCAGGGCAGGAACAATGGTTAATTATTAAATCCAGAAATCCCATTGACCTGGAAACCACTTTGCATGCTAAATCCTAGGGAAACAAGTTTTCCCCAACTTTCTTGTTTGTGTTAGAATCCAGAGAAGCAAACTTCCTAGAGACAGCACAAACAAACCTCAGTGTTTTTACTGCCGTTTGAAAATGTAAGGGGACAGATATTGAGGAAGAATTCTCCAATACCTGGGACTTAAGCCAGAGAGGACACCCTTTCATATCAGGAAGGATAGATGTTTCAGAAGTTCAAGAAATATAATCCTGGCTGTTGAGAAGAGGCAGAGAAATGCAAAAATCTAGAGCAGAAACTGTATGCTGCACTTTATTCAGGTGATTGTGAACTTTATCTTTAATGTGCTTTCAAGAGACAGGAAGCCAGGAGAAGGGAATGTGTATGGGCTTTTAATTTTTGTTTTAATTTCAATAAAACTAAATGATAATTCACTTTTGTGATGAGGCAATTGTGTTTGAGTTTAGGAACACATATGAAGACTTCACATATTGCTGAAGTGTGAACTGCAAACTCTTGTACAAGCTGGAATATCCTGAGAAAATGCTCTTGAGCTATTGATGTCTTTCGGTGAGTGTATAGGGATAGCAGACCTAAGGCAGCTGCACTGTTTCCAGAAGTTAAGACTTAGAAATCTTCCAATAAGATTAAAGGAAAAGAGTATTTAAATCTATGCAGGTATCTGCATTTTAAGTGTACTGTGGCCTATACAATTGGTACAGTAGTGAAAATTAAAAAAAAATGGAAAGGGTGATGTGTTTGGTAAAATATCCAGAAAACCAAACTCAGCATTGAAAGACTATCCTAACAATGTATTTAACTGTCAAATTCATACACCTTACAGCATGGAAATGAACAATTGCACTTCTGTTGCTAGATATACACAGACATTAGTTTGTTTTAAAATTAAGAATAAGTTTTGTCTGCTCAGAAATCAATAGAGGCACAATTGTTATCTGTTTTGTTCAGTATCAGTCTTCAGAAATAGTAAATGAGGTGTTAAAGTGTGTTGTCACCTAACAACCTTAATTTTTTTAAACTGTATTTTAAATCCTGTATACTCATATCCACACATATCCCATCTTGGGAGAGAGACACTAAACTAACCAGTGTTAATTGCCAGTCAATTACTTCTTAATGCAGTTCAGTTTATGCTAACAGATATGATGAACATTGCTTTCCATTGTCTGCTTGTAGTCCCACTTTTCATTTCAAGGGATAATACAACGCTGCCTTGTGGCATGCTGCTTCTCCACTCTGTTATGTTCAGATGTTCTCCATTATATACTAGGATTTTTGAAAAATAAGTCTTTCTGATCACTTTCCCTGCTGAGTTTCATAGTATTCTTGATACTACATTGTATTTATTTCTCCTTGATTTGAGACAGTCTCCTGCATTATGTTTTCTTAATGGGAGCTTCGAATTTATAGGCTTTTTAAGTTGAATGATCTCTTGTTTTTCAGTCAGCAATGTTAAGAGTCAGATGTTGCTGTGGTCTAGGGGCCAAGAATTTGAACCTACGATTCATTTTTTTCAAAGACAATTTGGCCACAATGAAGCCGTGGATAAAACTGCTCCTAAGGATCATCCTGAGTGCATTCTTTTAAAAAATGTCGTGCTCAGAGGCCTCTGACTCTGTAACTCACCTTGTCTGCAGCAACAACAGCAATAAAAATATAAGACAAATATTAAAGCAACCTGGAAGTAAAAACTGCTAACATATTCTCTTCAAATCAGGATAGCCTTTGAGAGTTCTATAATGACCTATCTAGCTTGCACAGTACAAAAAGAGAGAGGGAAAGATCTGTACCTTGATATGTACAAGTTAAAATAGCATTTAATTCAAACTGCGGTACTGAAAAAAAAGCTATATTGAAGAGCCTGATTTTGATCCAGTCTTATTCATGACACAATGGTATTCTCTTTCACAGTCACAAGGTTTACATGATTGTGAAGTTTATATGCAATGTGTCTGCTGCAATTCACACAGAGCTAACATCTGCGGACATTTTTGCTTTTGAGTTTGTGACAGGACCCACAGACAGGCAAACTGAAGTTCCCCAGGTTAACATGAAGGCTTTTACTGATTGATTAATTAATTCACTGAGTAATTACAGATTGCAACATTTGAATGACTAATAAGTTTGAATAAAATTTCTTGCATTAATGTTAAATTCTCATGATTTTGCTCTTTTAAAAATAACGTCCCCAGGTGCTTCTGGGGAAAAATGGATTTGACAGACTCTTGCTTCTGTGAGGCTACAGTTTAAATGTTGGGAAAGGGTTTAACTATATTATTATGGTAAGTCATCATGTATCGCCTTTTTAAATATTTAATTGATGGTCACTCTAAGAACATATTCAATCTAACAAATACCTATTTCTTTTAGAGGTGTATTGTTTGCAAGTTGGAAGAGAAAAGAATGGTCCATGATAACTCTTTTGTCTGCTTTGTGCCCCCTGCTCCATGACAGCTCTTTCTTATCCTCCACAAGTCTATGGGCCCAAGTGGAATCTACCCCAGAGTAATGAGGGAGCTGGTGAAAAAACTGACCAAGCCACTTTCAATCATTTACCAGCAGTCCTGGTTAACTGGAGAAGTTCCAACTGACTGGAAATTGGCAAATGTAACACCCATCTACAAGAAGGGTTGGAAAGATGATCCGGGGAACTACAGGCCTGTCAGCCTGACCTCGGTAGTGGGCAAGGTCATGGAACAGATCATCCTGAGTGTCATCACACAACATGTGCAGGATAATCAGGGGATCAGACCCAGCAAACATGAGTTTATGAAAGGAAGGTCTCATTTGACCAACCTGATCTTGTTCTGTGACAAAGTCACACACTTAGTAGCTGAGGGAAAGACTATGGATATGGTCTATCTAGACTTCAGTAAAGCATCTGACACTGTCACCCACAGCATTCTCCTAAGAAAAGTGCCTGCCCATGGCTTGGATGGGTATACTCTTCGCTGGGTGAAAAACTGGCTAGAAGGATGGGTCCAGAGAGTTGTGGTTAATGGAACTAAATCCAGTTGGCAGCCGGTCACTAGTGGTGTTTCCCAGGGTTCGGTGTTGGGGCCCATTCTGTTTAATATCTTTATTGATGACCTAGATGAGGGGATTGAGTGTACCCTCAGTAAGTTTGCAGATGACACTAAGTCATGTGGAAGTGTTGATCTGCTTGAGGGAAGGAAGGCTCTGCAGAGAGATCTGGACAGGCTGGATCGATGGGCAGAGGCCAGTGGGATGAGGTTCAATAAAACCAAATGCCAGGTCCTGCACTTAGGCCACAACAACCCCAGGCACCGATACAGGCTTGGGGAAGAGTGGCTGGAAAGCTGCTCAGCAGAAAGGGACCAGGGGGTGCTGGTTGACAGCCAGCTGGATATGAGCCAGCAGTGTGCCCAGGTGGCCAAGAAGGCCAATGG
>VZRW01004363.1:0-73414 GCA_013398125.1 Aegotheles bennettii | reverse complement strand
TTAAGTATTGGAATAGGTTGCTCAGGGAGGTGGTAGAGTCACCGTCCCTGGAGGTGAGGTGTTCAAGAGGTGTCTGGATGTGGCACTGGCTGATATGGTTCAGTGGTGATGTGGGCAGGCAGTTGGACTGGATGATCTTGAAGGTCTCTTCCAACCTCAATGATTCTATGATTCTATGATTCTATGATTCTGTGATTCTATGATTCCTGCGACTTCTGAGAAGGCATCTGTGCTTTCATTCACAGTGTGAAACAAAGAAGAGATCACACGTTCCTCATATCTGTGGCATACAACATCTGATTTTCTTATCAAAGGGTCAAATTTATACGTGGTTCTGTCTGTAAAAGTTCTGAGTAATCTTCTAAAAGGTTTTCACTGTGATTATCAAGGGGAATTAAGAAACTGCTCTTTGATATTAAACTGTTTATTTTAGATTACAGCTCTTCCAGCTTCCTGTAACATATGTAGGGAGACTGTTTGTCCTGTAGGATTTTTGTTCTCAGTTTTTAGGGAGCTAAAAATTTAAGCAACAAGGAAACTCATTGTTTATAAAATACTTGTAACAAATATTTCCTAAAGAAAGCAGCATAAATGGGCATTTTAAGTGAGGAATTCTTTTGTATTTCTTCATGATTCAACTTTTAGAAAAAGCGTGATCTCATGTAAGGTTTTTAATGTTGCAAAAACACTGATTAGATAATGAAGAACACTAAAAGAAAATTTTGAAAACCATACTATTTAGAGTGAAAAACATATATAATAAATAAACCCATAAAGGTTACTTTTGTTTCCTGGGTGAGCTATTAATGGAGAAAGTGCCAAATCCAACTAGTAATTTATTGATAACAAGTAAGTTCATTAGTTCTAATAACAATTTACACAATGTATGGAAAAGGTACTGCTTAAGCAGGGATATCTGGGAAAATGTAATCTATATGTGCTGGAAATGATCCAATTCAATCTGAGAAGAAACTGTGGAGAATGGGGAAGCCTGTAAGAAAAGGACAGATTTCTGCACTTGATTAGTTATTTTACCAATTTGTTCATTCTTTCACAGGACTTGTTTTTCATTTATTTCAACATGAAGATAGCAGAATGAAGCTAGTGATATAGAGGGTTGAAAACAACCTCTTGTGTTAACCCTAGAGATGAAGCTCTTGAATAGAAGACTGCAGAGGACTACAAGATTATCCCAAGAGATTTAGGGTACAGAATTCTTGATATAATCTGTGTCTTTAATATAAGAAATCAATAAGCATGCTTTATGTGGATGTAGTTGGATGAATAAACTATATAGTGAAGTGGAACTTGTGACATGCTGCAGACACATGCATTTCCATCTTTGTATGCAAGATGTTAAAGAGTAATGAAAACAGAAGAAATGTGTATATGAAACAAAGCAAGGAAGTGCTCTCAAATTCCACTTAATGTATTCATTTATGCTGTCACTATGATTTTCCTTTCGCTTTTTTGTTCCTGTAAGTTGCATATAGAAGTACATAAAATTGTTTGCAGTTTTTCCTTCACACAAGTTGATATTGAGGAAACATTTTTCTTCTTTGGATATCCTTCAAGATAGTACACCTGTACAAAACCAGAATGCATGTTTTTACATTTGCTTTATCTTGTGGTGTGAGTTTTTATTTTAAAAAAATGACTACTACATCTCTAGGCCTCTTGTGATAGTTGGATTGTTAAAGTAATCAATCTCTTCTGAAATGAATGATAGACTAATGACTATAGATGTGTTCAGTAACCCACAAATAATTTCTGTACCATCCACTCATTACTTAAAAAGAAGAGGGCAGCTTTTTCTGTGGGTGACCCAGCAATAATTAAAAGACAAAAAATTCATGTAAATAACAGTGCAAAAGTTAATGCTGTCCTTGAACAGATCTAAGCTCAGTACCAGGCTTTTTGAAAAGAGGGAATATGCTTTTATTTCTATACCCAGGTCGTTTGTACATAAAGCGAGAAAAATGGCTGTGAAATGGATTCTCTTTCACTACTGGTTGAAACTTATTATACATTGTTGTGTTAAACAGCTAGTTTGAATGTTATAGAGGCTGCAGACAGGTGTGAGCAAATTGTCCCAGGTTGTTAAGATGCAAGACAGTGTTAACATGGAAGTGATACGATTAGTGAAGTACAGTGCTAAACACTGCTGAGGCACAGAACATGATGAAGGAAATTCAGTGCTATGGGAAAGTGACTCCCCTGCCTCTAAGTTCCGCCTGGATTGTCTTCCACTGTCTTGAAGGGCGGGTCAGCTACTAATACTTGGCTGCTGTGTGTAGTCTTTCCCAGTCCCAACAGAGATGAGGTGGTCATGGGGCTCTGTTGGGCTCCTCAATATTAAAACACATGATAGGTACTTTGCAAGCCAAGCTAAAATCTCCCTAAGCACACATATTTAGGCTACCAACCATATTCAGATGAGCCCTAGAGAGGGGAGTGAGGCAACCCTCTCTAGTGTAAGACACCTCTTTACCCAAGTGTCCCTGGGAGTTTGATCCAGTAACAGCTAGCTGAGCTTGTCTGACAAGTGCTGACAGATTTGAATTAAGAAAAGCAGCCAGAGACATTTGTGGTACCTACCATTTTCATAATTGTAGGATAATCACATCATTTACTCTGGAAAAGGGAAATTTCCTCTCTAAGCCTACCTCAGTCTGAAGATATTTGAACCCTGTCATCCTGTTTCCTGTTAGAATGCTCTAACTACCACTTCTGGGAAGAACGTTCCAGTTCTTCTACTGGGTAACAACAGGAAGAGCAAGGCTTGGCTCCTGGATGCCTGGACTATTAAAGTATTTCTGAAATTAAGGGCCAGAACTCGGGTTTTCTCTCCATCATGCTATACAGTTATCATCTACTTGTGTCCTCTCTCTGTCTGACATTTCTTGTATTCCTGGCTGCAAATTGACCTAATTTCAACGTAGGACGTGAAGAGCATTCTTATAAGGATAACTTAGAGTCCAGAGTTCAAGGGAGCTTTCTTTGAGTGAGCGATTTTGAGAGTGGGAGGATGAGCTCTAAACTGTCTGCGGCCAAGAAAGACTATATTTGTCACCTTAGGGAAATGCTTTTACCATTAAGCTCTCCTACAATAAACACATGTAATTTTTCACCTCCACAGAGAAGTGTGACCATGGCTCAGTGAAATGCTGATGCTCAGAAAATGCCAGGCTTCACATCACTGGGTTATGAGAGCTCCAGAGACAAGAAGGTGCTTCAAAATACCACTAAGATTATGTTTTCCAATTACAATTTTAAGTATCGCTCTGCTTAGAAGGGTAGATCTTTTCTTTGTCATGGAGGCCAAGGGTGCCAGTTTAGATGGTTTGGATCTCTGTATTGCAAAATATTCGGTAAGTCTGTATAAACAGGTAGAGTGTTTGGTCCTCTCTGTGCTACAGTTTCAGGATTATTTCTAATAAAAAGTTCACAGTGCGCTTGGCAACTACTCTGTTTTGTAGGTACACGTAAAAAGAACTGTCCAGGCTTCTGCCAGGGGTTCTAAATTCACTCGAGTTAGCTAAATTGTGCAGCTATGATCTTGGGGTCTGCCTAGGGTAGCATTTCTATGGCAGTAAACAGGAATCAAATAGCACTGGTGAGTGAGCCAAAGCTGGAGTACTGGGACAATTATTACCTGGGCTCAAGAACAAGCAGGAGAAGCAGAACATTGAGCAAGGAAAAGGAGGCAGGAGTTTGTGACTTGCTTCCCAACACACTAGTTTAAGGTTAACATGCTAATAGGATATGCTAAATGGCATGGATATCCTGACATACTGAAAGAGGTTTACAGTTTGGAGAATTTAAAGATCTTGTTTGATGCTAGGAATAATAAAACTTTGTTCAGTGGAGATGATCAGAGAAAGATCATTGTTAGTAGTCGTAAAGAAGTACCAGGATGGGGCTGGTCTGTGCATCAGACTAAAATGAGTAGTACTCTGTCATGGGTTCATTAAACAGCTAACCACATCATATTTGTTCATTTTCTATGTTAATCTAATTTTCTGGTGGAAGGAGAATCACTTAAATTGGTTGGCTTAGTCTCCTCACAAATCCTTGTCTGAAATCAAGCCCTGGTCCCAATTTCCTGTGGCAGCAGGGACTTGCTGTGATTGGCCAGTCCACAGAGGTACTCCATAAAGAAAAGAAGGAAGCAACTGACAGCTGTGTTTAATTTCACCACTTGAACTCTGGTGTAAGGGTAGCTGGGCAAGTCTTAAGTTCCATCTTATCTCTGCAGAGTGGTGGTAAGGTGCATCAGTGTCCTCACTCTGAAAGCGCCAGCAGCCAGCTGCAGGGACAGGGTGCCTGTCCCACAGAGGTCATGTTTTTGCTGGGCATAAACAGCACAAGTTCCCTTTTTGTATCTTAACTGTGTTGGCATTTTTCATCACTCTGCATATGCCTGTATGGGAAATTAAAATAATCTAACAAACCAGACGCATTAGTTCTGTCCATCATCATTTCAGCTGTTAAATTCAACAGAAAAATACTTTATTTCTGTTTTTTATTTTTTTTTTTAAAGATAATACATTTGGCAAAAAATCAGATGTTGAATTAAATTTACAGCATATACACATCTGGCAGTACTTATTGTGTACCTAACAGTAACAAGTCCTTTTGTGCTCTTATGTATTTTTTATGTTGGCAAGTGGCCAGCTCCAAATTGGTGGGAGTGTGTGTGTGTGTATGAGCAGAAGTCAAGGTAAACATGCAGCTGATGTGACTATAGAAGAGGCAGATTCTCAGCTATAACTGCAGATATTTTTTAAACTTTAACTCATTTTGAATGACCTTTACTGATCATTTATACTGATGTTTCACTCTGGCACTCAAAAGATAGTAAAATCAGTCAGTAAACTACAGAAATAAATATTGTTGCTCTGATCAGCCCAGCTGGTCAGGACCTGGCATTTCTGTTTGGAGAGAAATTCTGACATTCTAAAAATTAATTGCATTATGAATCAAAGGGAAACAGGAATTTCTACTCCCCTTTCAGCTTGGTGATTTCACAGCGTGTTCTTTGACTGTGTTACTTTTTGAATTAAAGTATTTAAAAGATGTTTCCAATGTATAATTATGTATTTTTTTTTACATTTACAGTAATGACTGTACAGTATGTATAAGGTTAGTATAAAGATGAACCACTTAGCCTCAAAAAGGAATGACAGTCATATTTTGTTTCAAAGTTTTTCTTCAAAATTTTTGTCATCAGAGTGTTCTTCCAAAAAGTAAAATTCAATTAAAACTTTTTGAACCGATGTTTTTGTAGGAAATGATACTCCTGAGGGATTTTCAGTCAGCAACAGTTATTTGTCTGGATACTCTTTCTTTATTTAGACTCCATTTTTTTAAAGAAAAAAATCTAAAAATAGTGCAAGCCATTTAAAAAAAAAGGTATCCAGAGTAAATAAAGAAAGAAGAAAACCTTGTCTAACAAGGAAACATCCACAATTAGAACATGAACAAGTTATTATTCATAGAATTACAGAATTGCAGAATAGCTTGAGTTGGAAGGTCATTAAAGGTCATCTAGTCCAACCCCTCTGCCATGGGCAGAGACATCCCCCACTAGACCAGGTTGCTCAGGGTCCAAACCAACCTGGCCTCAAATGTCTTCAGGGACAGGGAATCCACCAGTTTTCCGGGCAACCTTTTCCGGTGTTTCATCACCCTCATTATTAAACAGGCTTTTTTGTATTAGGGTACTGAAATGGACTGAAATTTGCTGTGAACTCACTTGGAGCTTATGCTTCATGTCCTTGCAGAGAAACAAATATTCCCTATCTTCTATAAGTCATCCAGAACAGAGCCTAAACAAAAATGAATTGAAGGCCTACTTCCTCCACACTCCAGATGGCACTGATCAGCAACAAGGACAGGGGACAGGAAGAAACTGATGAAGCCTGTGTAGTTCGGTAAAGTGAGTTGGTAAAGATAGTCTACATATTTGGTTCTGCTGAATTGTTATTGCCACACATAGTCGAATGCAGAATATTTGAGAAGGAACAGTGAATGTTGTACAGAAACATACCTCAAATAATACAACTCCCTTTTAAAACAACACCCTGTCACACTTATTTTGGGTCAGTGTACTTGCTGATTAGAGTAATGAGCATAAACTGCTCTCAGAAGGTTCAGACTGGACATTAGGGAAAAAATTTTCACCAGTAAAGAAATGCATATCTGTCTCAGAGAACTCAGGCAAAGCTGTAGTTGACCTGATCTAGAGATGGCATTAGTCCCATTTCAGGCAAAAGGTTGGGCTACATGACTTACAAGCACCATTTCTGTGATTCTGAATTTTTTTTGGGATTGATGTGGTGTTATGAATGCGGGAAAAGTCACAAATCTGCCATCCACCTGCATTAGCCTTCTTCCAGTTCAAGTATTTCTTTTGGCATCATTTCAATGCTCAGTGAAATTATGAGGAGTCTTTAACTATCATATGATCAGGCCTTAAAATGTCAGTGATTTATATTCATTAATCAAAAAAGCTAGTTTCTGCTTCTGTGTGCATTAAGCTATGAACCTAATGAATGGTTAGAACTTCTTAGGGACCTAGCTTAAGAAATTGAGAAAAGAGAAGAAAGAAGGATTGCTTGCTGAGCCTGTCCCAGGTGTTGCTTTTTGTGGATTCCTCTTTCTGGGAGGATCAAGGACAGAAGTAGGTCTTCTTTGACTTAGCAAAACTGCATCTAGAAGTCAGTTGTGGTTTTAATATCTAATGGGTCTATGGACCCATTTCAAACTGCCTCAAGAAAGGTCCTGGTTCTGCACAGCCCATACTGAAACAGTAGCCATGCACCGTTCATTCCAGTGCTTTTACACTAAGCTAACAATTGTTAAGTAATTGGTTTGGGAGTTGCTAAGGGAGTACTTGGTCCAAAGCACACTGAGATCAGTGTGAGCTTTCCCTCTAATTTCTATTAGGTTTGGATTTGGTGTATCATGTGTAGAGAGCCACTTTATTTCTCACTGAGTGAAACCTATTCTTACTCTACAGTTTTGTACTCCTTTTTTTCATGATCTCTTAATAAAATGTAAACTCAATCAAACTCTTGATTTTGCCAGTTTGTTTTTCATAATGGGTTGAGTTCAAATTCTCATCAAATTTGAAGATTTTCCTGGTCATTTTATAATACCAGTGTGAAATCAGTCAACTTATCTTATTTTTTTTTCTTGCTGATTACTGAAGTTTAGGCAAATTCTGATTTTAGTATATGACTGAATTACATGACTTGAAATAACTCTTTCATGTTTTAATCAACATCAACATGCATATTCTCTAGGTCATTATTATAAAAAGTGGTGCATTTTCTTGTCCAACTTGTAATTTTGTTTGTCTTTAGAACAGGCTACATCTATTTAGTGCAGCATTGTTTGCTTTTTTTTACATCCTATTCCAGATACAATTAGAATTCTGCATTAACTTCATTATGACTCCTATCTACTAGACAAAGTAATGAACTGTAAATTTGATGTATGAACATGTTCCTGTTAAGGAAAAACACACAAAATATTACTCCATTAATTTGAATTTACTGGCATCTTAAATACTTTATATCATCCTTTACACTATTTGAAAAATATATTGAACAGCATCATAATAAAAATTTAACTTTTGCAGGGTTGATTTTAAAATCTATTTTGTAATTAACTTAATCCTCTGTGACATCTGAATGTTAAATCTAATTACATAATCAGATATCTGCATTATTAACTGATCTGTGGTGACATAACAAATGCATCCTTTGAATTCCATTGTCTTTGTACATTTGATCTATAAGTTATTTGTTGTACAGTTGATAAAAGTACATACATTTCAACAGCTTTATTATACCAAATTTACCAAGTTGAGATGACGTGGTTAACTAAGCAGCTATGTTAGTTACAGATGATTTGTAGCATATTTCAGTAAGAATATTTTATTTCTTAAGTATTACTGAAATGCAATAAATTACATTTTTTTGGAAAGTATTACATGTGAAAATGTCTTCCAAAATTAAATTATTATACACTGAAAAAAATTTGATACTTATGGGGAAGCTGAAAATTGCAGGTGGAGCTGAAAATTCTTTTAGTTGACATTTAAGAATCAGTAGAGAGTTGATGAAATGCAAAGAGATAGTAGTCTTAGTTCTTAGATCAAAGCAGCAATGACAGTGTACTATGACAGAGAAAGAAGACGCTATGAGAAGAGTGAAATCCAGGTGGAGAGGAGTAAAGAGTAATTAGCTCCATGAGGTGAAGTACATAGGATTTGTTTTAGTAGCTTCATAATTAGACTTTGTAAAATTGAAGGTCTGTCTGTAAATTATGAGCAAAAATTGTCAGTTCTTGATTTATTTTTTTTTTGACATATATCCTGTGCATTTATCCTGTGCAAAACTGATTAATTTGAAACAAAAATCAGAGATGAAGTTTGGTTTCTAGACCCACATAAATCTCCATATATGGAAGGAGAGGATATGTTGATGCAGAAAGTGAAGACAACTGTTCTGTGTTCGCGTCCGTTTTTCACTAGTAAGGCTGTTCTGCTTAAAGGAACAATTGAACCATCAAATTTCTCCCTTATGGAGAATAGTATTGGAACACCAAGGTCCCTTATGTGTGATTCATGGGGATTGCATGACACAGAGATTTATAGTCCAAGTCTTTGCTAAAGGCTGAATGTAACATACTTTGGAACATTTCTATACTTCCTTTTATCTCTCATAGTTACATAAATTAATTTAGTATCACAATATCCCTGCAAGTGAATCAGATGTTTTTGTTAGTGGAGAAGACACAGGTGCCCAGCTGACCTTCAATAATCTATCTGGATTCAGTTCCTAGATTTTCATGTTACCTTAGCCAAATTACATAATTTCCTGCACTTAGGAAACATTTTTAAATTTTGTATTTATTTTTCTCCCCAGTTTTAGTACTTTTTCTGTTAATATTATGATCAATTTAGAACAGAGATTGTCTATTTCTGCATTTCTGTCCCTTACCTGGCAGAATCATAGATGAACCCCAGGCACTAAAAATGAAATGAAAACTCTATTTTACTGAAGCATAAGGAGAGCACAGAAAGACTATTTTATACAGATTTAGCTTCTCAATTTGTGGCAATAGCAGAACAGAATGGGACCTTTTCTAGTTCTTGTGCACATCTCTTTAATGATTGTGTGGAACATCTCCTTTATGAGGAAAGGCTGAGGGAGCTGGGTCTCTTTAGCTTGGAGAAAAGGAGACTGAGGGGTGACCTCATCCATGTTTACAAATATGTAAAGGGTGAGTGTCAGGACGATGGAGCAAAGCTTTTTTCAGTAATGACCAATGATAGGACAAGGGGCAATGGATGCAAACTGGAGCACAGGAGGTTCCATGTGAATATAAGGAGAAACTTCTTTACTATGAGAGTGACAGAGCACTGGAACAGGCTGCCCAGAGAGGTTGTGGAGTCTCCTTCACTGGAGACATTCAAACCCCGCCTGGATGCGTTCCTGTGTGATGTACTCTAGGTGACCCTGCTCTGGCAGGGGGGTTGGACTAGATGATCTTTCAAGGTCCCTTCCAACCCCTAGGATTCTGTGATTCTGTGATTCTGTGATTTTGTTACATGTCCTCTGAAGAAAAGCTGAACCTACCGCAGATATGTGCTGAGGATGCTGCCTAAGGGCTTGTCCTTGTAAAGGTGTCAGAAAATTAAATGAAAGAGGACAAAAGGAGAGACTTTGTGAGAGAGAAAAAATTTCATCCCCTGAAATGTTTTGTTTGACATAGGCAGGTTCAATGAATGTCAAATAGTAAAGCCACTTTGCATGCTTATTTTTACCTTCACTAACTTGGATATCCTTCCTCTGAATTCCTTATCTTGTTCCAGCCAGTTTCTGTTTCTGCCTCAGAAAAGCATGATGTTGAAAGAATATTGAGGCAGCAACTAAAATAGTAGCCATTTCATGTATTACCTTCCTTTCCATTCAGTCAGAGCAGATATGTCATTGCATACCAACCACATGCTGGAAATCTGGCGAACTACAGCATAGATCTTAAGTCAGCCTACACAGAGACAAAAATCTTCCCCTCTGCCTGTGAATACTCTGAGTCTTTTGCTTCTTGGGACCAATAGTGGTTTCTGAAAGCAGCTCAGCTGTTTAAAAAGCTTCAAGCTACAAAATAAGCCTCAAAGTTGGCTTACCTTTAATACCGTCTCTGCTTTTAGATCTTAAACATCTATCTATTCAGACGTGTTAAGGTGTGCAAATCCATTGTTATATTTCAAGTAGCAAAGACAATAAAAAATAAAAGGGGAGAAAAACCACCCACAGCGTGGAAACCCTCAATGTTCTTCATTGAAGAGGTGGTGGGGACAGAATATCTCTTCTATTGTTGCCTGTAAGTGGTGTATTTCCTGGGTGAATGATGTGAAAACTATTACTATGTGATGTACAGTAACTCAAAGTGGAGTTTTGTATGAATGGTGTTATTCTGAAGTGATAAAATAGTTACTTGTCATAAAGAAAGGCAATTGTTTTTAGGCCAAGTGCCTGCATTTTATCTAGTCACCATTAAGGAAAATTAATTTTTATGCTCCTTCACTTGGTGTATTCTGAGATCTCTTTTCTGTTCACAGTAGAATTTCTAGCTGCTACACAGTAATACTACTACTGGAGAAGTAATCCTTAAATTATTTCTTCTTGAAAATAGTTCATCTATAAGAGACTATGGATATAAGATCTGTGCCTATGTGTAACATTTGTGTATATGTAATAGATAAAAGTCCCTCTGGAATGCAAGGAAACTGTCTCATTCCCTTTAAGGAGTTTCAGATAAGTCCCCAAATTTTATACAGAGACTTAGTGACATGTACTATGATCACTTGAACATTGTACGTTTTTTCATTACTTTTATAATATGCATTAAAATCACATGTAAGAAGCCAGCAGCTAAACTACCTGCGTTTTGTGAAAGTCTTGGCACTGGCTACTGTAGACTTCAATAGTGACTGTATCTTGACTTCCTGCTCATCTTATTGCATATTGCTTTCCAAACACCTACAGCATGTCAAGTGTGAAATAAGATATGTTACATATGTTTTAATTCCACAAGTTGTCATTAGGTGGAATGCTTTAGCTTCTATTGTGTGTGCAAACCATTTAAGCCTCAGAGTCTCCAAGTCTAGGATCTGTAAGTCCTGCCCATTGTGGAAGCTGCTAAAACTGCTGACCTTGCCTTAGATTTCATTCTGTATGCTTCTCGGAAAAGGCTACTGGATGCCATTTTTCCATACCAGAGCTTTCCTAGATTTTTAAGTAGTACCCTGCTGTAAATCCTCCCTTGATACCTATTATACTACTCTGCCACGATTATTCCAAAGACATTTGTGCCAGTCACTTGTCAATCCCATGTCCATTTCTCTGAGAGTAACAGATTGCTGAACTGTACATATGCCACTGTCAGAAAAGTTGCCAGTGATTTCTCTCTCATGATTTGTAGTTGCCATTCCCCACTTGGGCACCCTACAAGGAGGAAAATACAAATATTTCTCAATATTTCCCCAGTTTTCTCTACTTGTAATTTTTTATTTGTTGTTGATGCTATGATGACTACTTCCCACTCCTCCAAGCTGCTGAATTGGTGTGCATTATGCATGCCACTGGTCCATTGGCAATCACCAAATGCTAGATGCTGCTGAACTCTTCCTATGTTGGATAGAGACAACAGAGATGATAGTTCTAAATCAGCAACTCCTTAGTCTGGCAGTGCAAGTAATCTGAGATTGTATAAATGCCACCAGCATTTGTATGCTGCTCCCCTGATGGGACTGTCTGCTTTCTTGGCTCTCTAAAACAAATCTCTGCTTCTGGCTGTCCAAATTTTCCTTGGAATTACTTCAAGTTAAATGGCTTTTACCAGGCTGAGAACTGTTTCTTCCCCTGCCTCACAACTGTTCCCTGGGCATCTGCAAGGCAATAAGATGTTCTGCCATGTTGAGGTGGAAGCTGGAGTTCAAAGGTTTCTTAGAGTGTACACGTGTGTAGGAGAAAGTCTTCAGCAGAATCATTATGTAGGTTACCATCATTAAACTACTAATTTTTAGAGACTGGATGTGTAATTACTGTCAGATAATTATCACAAGTTCTTTTCCATCCACTTTACATTCATTTTCTTTGTCTTCTTTGCAAAAGCTTCTTTTTGAGAGAACAAGCAATTAGTATTATTTCAGCTTCATGAATTCTGCTTAACCTGAAAAGTAAAATATTATATATTTGCTTTTTATTGACAGATTATGTGCCTGAAATAGTAAACTTTGATGTTGATTTAAAAAGTCAGGCCTTAACCTAGAAGCATTGCACTGTGACCGCAAAAAGCTTTCTATATTTTAACATTCAGATGTATGATTGCGGCTTGCATGTTCTATTTATTTATGAAAAAGATTAATTTATTCATTTGTACTTAGTATCCATTAGACAGGGATGCTATCCTTCAAACAGTGATGAATTGTCAACTAAATAGGCCAAAGGCTTTTCCTGAACAAGAAGTCTATTTTAGCAAATAACACAGCCCACAAAGGAAGTCAAGAGCTTCTGGAAGGTTGGCAGTTTTGAATGCCTTGTGGTTATGATATATGTATATTAAATGCCTCAGATAGAAAAAGACAAAAGAATCTGAAGTCTGTATTTCTGCAAAATGCATTAAGGGTCTTTTATATTTCTGTACTTAGTTATTCCCAAATAGGATGCATTGGATGAATTACCAAGTAAAACAAAAATTTCATTGAAATAATATAACAGTACTGGAGCTACGTTTCCCAACACTTGGGGTTACATTTTTATAACTTCTGCTTTATTTTAGCTAAATAAAATGTAGTATTTGAGGTCCTTAGCTACTGAGGTGCCTAATTCCCTCTGATTTCAATAGGAGTTAGTTACATTGGGACTCACAATGTCTTAAGGAAACTTTTGTGCCATGGTATAGGATTTATATCCTGTATTGGACACCAAGAGCTGTGCACCTACCTTAGGGTAGTGGTCTTGGATAGGCAGTGGACCCAGATCCTGTTTGTCTAAGGCAATTAGATATCTGTCTTAACTAGGTGGGTTGAATCGGGCTGTGGATGTTCTTGTCTCTCCCTCTTTATGGCAGGACCTAGAAAACCAGAACAGAATAATTTCTTAGTAGGTTCTCTACTTCTAGGTGAGATGAATCCCACTCACTGTGTATAAGCCCTTTTTAGGCTTCGAAAACTTCTTTTAGCTTAACTTACTACATAGTATCAATAAATGTTGTGAATGTGAAGAATCTGAGAGCAGCATATGTGAAGCTGTATGATTACTTCAGGCCACCAAATGTAGGACTGTTTTGAGCTTACTTCTACTTCAAGTTTGACCAACATCTTTTACTATGCTGATTCCTCCACAGGGACTTCCTGAGCTGCCCTTCTACGGCCTCTTTCTGAACTGCCTCATCAGAAATACTTTTTCTGGGCCTCAACTGATGTTTGGTCCAGATCATTCTGATGACAAACCAGTGGTGGCAAACATGGACCAGAGACCATGTTATATAGTAATCTCTACAATATCAAGAACCTGCTTACCATTATGCACTAGTTTACACTCCTTACTGCTAAAGTTGACACGATTTCATTAGGGGAAATAACAAATGCATTTAATGTACGAAAAGGCTACAGAAATCCCACAGAGTACTGTAGGGAGGTGAGCTGCTGTTTAACAAGGCTTGCAAACTGTATATTTATCTGCTGATAAGCAGAGTGTTAGTCAGCAGTGTATCCTGGAAAAGTAGTTTTTACTGTAGTAGGTGGGGCAGGCTAGAAGAAATGTGTTGTTGAGACTTAATGAAATGTGTGAGGACATAGTAAATAATAAAGAAAAAATATGGAACAGTCATTGTGCTGGGTAGCTTGGCATAGATATTGCAATGGATGATGGTGGGACAATGTTGGGGATGTGTGGCATTTGTAGATTGAAAATGTATCTGTGAGATGAGGCTGAGAGAGTTGAAATATAGGAGTGGAGAACACTGGAAGTTGTATTCCTGATTAGTGGTTCATTTTCATACATCTGGTATTGATTAAAATAAAATAAAATTTACTCACAATAATGCCTTATTGTATTTAACATATTGGCCCAAGGCAGAAAAATGGTACAGTTACGTGGGTAGGGATGCATAGAATAGAGTCATCAAGGTTGGAAGAGACCTTCAAGACTGCTAGTGTTTCCAAAAGGAAGAATGTAATATATTCTAATATGCTTTCTATTGAATTAGATGTTGGTTCTCCTGGAATACTCTACAGCTTGTCAGAAATCAGTCTGGCTTCAGAAATATTGCAATAGGGATGTGGTCTCAATTTTAAAAATGGAGGTTGATGGAGATATGTTAAACTGAGTAGGTCTGCAGCTGAGTTAGACTCTTCTCTTATGTATTCAGTTCCTCTCTCTCTCTCTCTCTCTTGTTTTTTTCTGCAGTGCATCAGGGTCCCAAAATAATTTATCCGTTGATAAATTATGGTTGAGTTTTGAAGGTGACAGATACTTAGATCCTGATTTGCAGAATAGCCATGGGTGGGAAATGCTATTGCATCCCTATAGCTGCTTATATGTATTCAGATTATTTCTAGGACATTTTGTATCAGATGGGAAACTATGTGATGTGCAGGCGCATGTAAAAAGCACAAAAATCACACGCTATGAAATGAATCTGTATGTACTTACAGGTACAAAAATTCAATTGTAAACGTTGGAGGCAAATGTTGTAAATTAATCCCTTCATATCAATCACTTTAAAACTGTACATTTACAGTATTAAAAACTGTACATTTAAAATATATATTAGCTTGAGATTTTTCAAATTTGTTTTGAAATTCTAGTCCTTGTTAATTTTACTTGAAAACAGACATCCATACATCAGACATGGCTTTGAAAATTGTGGCCTTGAACACTGAAACCATGAAAATATTTTTAAAATTCTGGGAATTTTTAGGTTTTACAGTAAAGGCTAAATTTAAAGAAAGCAGTTCTCACCAGATCTTACAATAAAGATATCTTTGCATCTGTGTCTCACACCAGCATGACATGACATGACATTCTCCTGAGGGAATACATCAGCTTGCAGACACCTTCACCCATATACAGGACAGTTCTCTTTTGAACAGATGTGAGATAATTGCAAGAGGTGTGAGAGCCTACATATTTGGGTCAGAGGGTGAATTCTGCTCTCACACCAATGCAAACACTCATCCAGAACAATATTTATGTATGTGGGAAAACAAAATTTGGCCTGGTTGTTTCACAGGTGAACAAAAGGGCTGAATTTAGCCTGATGTCTTTACTCCTCAATTATATGTGAACCTAATTGAATATTAGCATAATTAAACTTCTCACATATTGACAGATTGCATTTCACACTGGCTTCCATACTGTGACGAGGAAAGAGAATTTGCTTCAGGTGCTGTTGCCTTTTCCCAATGGCCTGAATAGATGGAAACGGGAGGGGGAGCTGTGGGAACAGGAAAAAGAAAGGGAATTATTACTTTGCTTTTAATAAAAGAGGAAGAGGAACAACTCCAATTTGGTTTAACTCTACTTGTTCTTACCTAAAAGACTACTTTGCTTAACCTAATAGAAGGCATAGGGTTGCTAAGTATAAATGTGCTGGGCAGTGACTGCTGGAAAGGGAAAAAGGAGTGCTTAAGGTAAGAGACATTATTGTCACATGAAAAATTGCATGTAAATAACAGACAGAAATAAACACGGGTTGGAAATATGAAAATTTCTAACTCATTAGGGTGACAAACTTCTACCTCCTACTAGGAGAAAGTCAGTGCTGTTAAGAGAAATTGGTAGGGTTTTAATGCAGTATTTCTGCTTTATATTTGTTTTCTGCATCTGGCTTCAGCTGTTTAAGCTAACACTCCTGTCTTGATTGTGATCATCATAAATACCTATCATCTCCTGGAGAAGAGGAATTACTGGTCCCAGTGGGTGCTACCCAAAAGATGGAGATAGAGATGGATTTCAGTGTTGACTTCACTTCTGTGTTTCATCAGAGCAGCAAGTAGCTGCAATACTCCCAGGAAAATCTACTTCAGTAATGTAACAGGTACAAAAAAACCCAAGTAATTTCCCACCTGGTGAGAGACAAAAAGAAAATATGAATTTCTTCTGAAATTACTAAAGTATTAATATTCTGCAATGCTAACAGTGATATTAAACCTTCCCCCTAATATAACACATTGAAAGTGAGTGTTGTGTTTTTAAAATTCACTTATTAGTATGAATAAATAGAATTAAGTGAAAAGAACATGCAGTATGGATTTGTGAGTTGTTCTGGTTTTGTGACATGCTTCTTTCCTTACTTTTTTTCATTACATTTTCAATCAAAGTTATTTTACTGAACATTGTGAACAGTTCTTTTGTGAACATTTCCCCTTTTCTTAACTGACTATATTTCTCATTAAGCAAATTTAGTCAAAGTTTTGGTGAAATTATATAGCAAATATATTAAGCAAATAAAATGGCATAGGCTATTAAATTATAGTTCTAATATTAAAATAATACAAAATACATTCAGTAATCAGTGTTGAAATAATTTCCTTTATGATTTTAAAGTTGTTACAATGTCAAGAATATATTTTATTGTCAAACTGAAATTCCTTTGTTGTTTTTTTATTTGGAACTGTCTTAAAATGCTGCTATTGTGTATGATAGTATTATATTCTATACAGTTTAGACTACAGTGTACCTGTGAAAGATGGGATTCTACAGAACAGTAGTGCAATAATAATTGAAGATGTTATTTCTACTACCTCATGCAATGTGATCTGCTTTTGTTTAATTCACACCATAGCTAAATAATTTCCTCTTCCTAATAAAAACATTACAAAGTATTCATATTCTAGTTGCAATATGTCATTTGTCAGTACTTATTTGGCTCTTTTAAGAGAGTTTTTCAGCTAAAAATCCCTGCTGTCACTAATAAATGGGGTCGTTTTAATCATTATTTGTGGGTCAAATGAATAATCTTAATGCTTAAATAGGAGCTGTAAAGTAGCTGCACAGTTAACCTGGGCTTTATCTAAATTAGAGCCAAAAAGAGTAATAACTGAGAACCTAAACAAAACCTTCCCACACAACTTTCTGAACTAAGGCTACAAGTCTACATTATTAACTTTACAAGGGGAATCAAAATTAGCTACCACTTTCACACAGGTTTAAACCTGTCTATTCTTCAGTGATCAGTGATTATATTGACAAAGCCAAACACATGTTGTCCTACCTTTGTCTACCTCATCCTGGACTGTGATGGGATCTCAGAGCATGAAATGCTACATAAAATCTGCACACATATGGGGTGGATGCTATGAGATGGAAGACACAGGTACATGTATAGTGCATTCACAACAGTGGGAATCCATGTACAGGGTTCAGGCTGAAGACATGCTCATAATTAAGTTTTCTAGGCTCCACACCCCGTTAATGTTGCCAGTGCCAATGACTAAGTCTGGCAATGGTGTCAGTGGGACAAAGCATAGCTTTTTTGAACTATTTGAGTAACAGAAACACAAACCCTTGCATGACAATACTTGTAGTAATAAATACTCAACCTCAGTGCACCATTTAGGTGGTTTTCACACAGTATGACCTTCTTGAGAAAAGCAGTTTTAATGTTTTTCATTTTGATTCACAGGAGAGAAGCAGTGACAGTTTTGCCAGATAACAGGGCTTCTCTGGATGTGTGATGTTTATGTAAGGACTGTAATCTGCCATATCTCTGGGCTGAGCAAGTTACTTAATGTTACTAAAACTGGAATGGGGAGGGAGGGAGTGAGGTGGCTACCTGACAGCAATCGTACTGGTTCTGCAAGAGACTGGAGGATGCTGCTGTAGGGACCCTCCTGCTGTTACACGTTTGTATAGTTTAAACAGAACCTTCCACCAAAGAATTATGAATGTTTCTTCTTCAAGCAAATAAAGTATTTGGGATTTAGGCAGAGAAGTGGATCATGCTCTTATTGAAACATATTAATCTAATAATGAAGGGATTCTATTAGAACAAAACCACTAAAGATTAGAAGATGCTGAACTACTAAGATGCTAGCTGATATTTCTAAGGAGAATTATAAATATCTAATAAGAAATAATTTGAAAAAATTCTCCCAGAAAAGGGGACATTTATCCTGGAACAAAGAGCTACCAGAAATTTTTGTTACAGCCTATTTTGCTAATTCAATGCTTAGGCCTTCTGAATTTATTTTGATTTGAGCCATACACAATCCTAAAGTTAAGCTGTGGCTGTGAGAGATAATTGGACAATTAAGTCAGAGAACTTATACCTGTTGTAATTTTTTAATTAGCACTGACAGGACCCATCTCTAGTAGGCCATTTGAGGATGAGATGAAATGCTGTACAGAAAAAAGGTATAATGAAAGTCTTCAAAAGTGTTCAGTGTCTGCTTTTAGAATTACATTAGAAAATGCCTACTTGAAAAAAAACCACAGCATTATTCCTTGATATTGAATCCCCTGATAATGAATCAGATTACATGGAAGTGATTTCTGACTGTAATTAGTTAAGAATTGTTTATGAAGTTTCTTATCACATGATTTTCCTTGTGACCAAAGTTTCCATGAGATAAACTTATAAATGAGTCCATCCAGCAAGAGTAAAAGATTGCTCAAGACTCTAATAGGCCGCAAATTGGATTGCTGAACAATTCTCTAATCTGTTGTCTCTGTTCTTCTTTCTCTTTAACTAAGACTAAGGAAAAAAATCTATGAGCTGCTGTCAGCTGTAATTATGCCCAACTCAGATAAAATGTCCTGACCTGTGAGAGGTAGGTCAAATGTCAGAGAAGGCTTATGGGAAACAGTAGAAGGTTGAAAGCTCCTAAATAAGCTTTGCAAGTATTTACCTCTTTTGTAGAAATTAGCTGTGAATTTCTAAACGAGAAAAATTATAGAAAATGTCAAATCTTGTCTACAGTGACCCTTTTCTATACTAATCTCTTGTCAAGCATATTGAGGAGTTTAGTGGCTTAATAATTATTTTACCATCAGAGATGACACATATTGATGCCTCTTCAGCTGACAGAATTTTTATATTTTATGTCTGGATTAGACCAGCTTAAATCATGATGTTTAATGTCTGTGTATATGCATTCCTGATAAAACTTGAACCAACATGTTTTAATTTGACTGAAGTTGCTAATCCACTCAGTCCTACTAAGTAATCCATTGTACAGGCAACAAATTAATAGAACCCTGAAGTTTACAAAAAAAATTATATCAATTTACCAATACAAAAATTTAGTACTACTCAAGACTACATTGATGTTACGTTTATAGGTTCTGATGGTAGTTATACTACCATATAACCTATTTTTTGTTAGGTGAAGGAATGACTTGAACTAAGCACTTGCTCATGAAGGTAGATGATTAGCTAAAACTGTGACTACCAACTGAGAAATGAAACATCAAACCCACAATTTTGTGAATACAGACTGAAATTTTTTGTTTAAGCTGAAGTGGTCACTTTCATGCATGATACCACTATTTTTTCACTATAAAACCCCTGCATTAGATAAGTAAATATGGCTGAAACAGTGTGCCTAGCTTGAAATGAAACAGATTAAATGTGGAGAATAGGGAGCATGATCAGCACTTAGAAACACTCCAGACTGAAGTAATTTTCTTTTATGTATTGGTAAAAAGGATGCAAGGTCAGGGGTATGTGTCAAGGAATGAGAATCAGGATATTCAGTCCAATATGTAGTACCCTTTAATTTGTACATTAATATTATTGCTGTGCTTATTTAAAAAGCATTAAATATATATTCAATGGGTTTACAGGCAAATAGATTGCTGGTTTGCAAGCACAGAAGAATACTCTTCCAGTTCTTATGCTAATTATGTAGCCAATAAAAAATATCCTTTCCTTGGTAAAACTAATGGAGAGGATATCTTGGCTGAACTCTCCTACCCTTACTCCACTCCTCTTTTTCCTGTACTGAAAGATTGCACTTATTGTGTGTTTCAGTTCTACAGAAGCAGCCATTATCTACAATCTTGAATCATTAAAGGATGTTGGGTTGTTACTTGATCAATTTATATTACTCTGACTCCACTGAAGCTTTCAAAGCAAAATACATATTTTAAAGTGCTGAGGAGAGTAGAATATATATTGTAAATAAAGAATCGTCTGTTGAATACTTTCTCCAGAATATTAATATATAAACCAGTTATCTGTTGAGTCATACTGAGTTTGTTTGAATTTTGCTGCTTCTGAAAACAGTTTGATTGATCTTACAGTTCTTATAATGCATAATAAGTGGAATCACTTTTATTCTTTTAAAAAAGCATGTAAAAAAAATCTTCAATTTTGTGTCAACTAAATCTGTCTAGACATTAATTTATGTAAATGGTAATACTTCCGACGGTATTTCCCCCCTAGCTCTATCCAGACAGGATACCTCTGTGTCAGTGCTTCTCCATTCATATTTCTTCATTGGCCTTTTATCTTTCTTATCTTTAATGTTTTAGGTGATATGTTTTATATTAAAACAGCATATTAATGCTTAAAATACAAAAGTCAGGTTGGTGTAGAAATATTTTAAACATTTTTTATTCTCTATAAAAATGTTATTTGGAGCCACATAATTTGTGTGCCATGGTTAGATGTCTGTTCAGAAGAGACGAATATGTTAATGAGTTTCAGTAGAGTTAGAGGGCTTCTTGTATTTCAATTTTGCTTTATTTCTAGGATTATACCAATTCTAGGGGACGAACAGGTGAGCGCTGACTCAGTTATATGGAGTATTTCCAGGTATGAGAAGTTTCTTTAAGGATTGTTGAACAGATCAGTAAGACAGTATTCCCAAGTGAGATAACAGTATTTGAACAACGTTGTCTGTACAAAAACCTGAAGTTTCAATATAGAAATACTGTTTTGGTAGCTGTCCACCCTGTGATGGCCTTGATTATTAACATAATTAATATTAACATAATTCTCACAATCAGTGGGTGGCAAAAATAAATTAAAGTCACTTCATCAGACCCTGACACACCGTAAAACTAGTAGGTAGATAATATCACAGGAAAGACTAAAGGTTGGTGCTTTTTTATACATTCTCTAAATACTGCATGGACAGCAAGAAGGACAGGGTCTATCTCCTGCTGATGTGTGGAGTCAGTAACACTCTAATCTCTGCCCTTGATCAAAACACCTGTGTACAAACTATGACTACCTATGAGAAATAGCTCATTTAATAGGAGATGGCTTGCCATATTGAAATGGATAATAGGTAATGTAACTTTTGCATACTGTCAACTGACACATATTTATGCGGAGTTATAAACTACAATCTGTTAAAATAAACTGCTGACCTTGGATACCTTTCAATTCTCCAAACTGGACACTTCACACTTGAAGTGACCAACTGGGAAAAGAAATGTATCCAGTTTTAAAAATACTGCTCTTGACATATAAGGAAAAGAAAGACACTTATATAATTGAAATTTGATTACAAAAATTGTGGATCTCTAGTACAGAGCTGAAATTTGTTAGTTTCTTTGCTTAGCACACAAGAGTCAGAGTATAAGAAACTACAAAGTTTTGGTACCTCTTTTGCATTTGCACCAGCAGTTAAGTGGTTTGCTCTAAATGTCTGTATTATATTGTTTTCAAATAATCATATGAAAATGTTCAATTACTGGTTTGCATGTGCCCTTATTATTAGATATATAGTATGATTCAGTAAGTAATGTTTCCTTGATACAGTCTATACAGACACTTAATCTCTTCTATCAGTTTTATCTGTATCTCAGTGCTTGTTTCTCCCTCTGAAAAAAATAATTTATATGTCCTTGAAATTAAAGTCTAATGTTATATAAAGTACACGTATATAAAAAGAAACACAAATACTTTTTCATCATGTTAATTACGATATGGTAAAATAATGCCAAAAAAATCTATTCACAAGAAAAAAAATGTTATTTTTAATAGATATCTTGCAAACAGATTGTTAAAGGTAAATATGTGAAGCTTTTAAATGATCAGTGTAGCAACTTTTGTTTACATAACATAAATATTGACTTCTGAAATACAGTTCTTGATGATTTGAATCCAAGCCCGCTAAAATTAGAGAAGCTTGATTAAGGTTTTAGAGTAGAAACATTTTCTAGCTCAAATATATTGTAATAAGGAAGAAAAACTAAAAGCCTTGGCCAGGCCTTGAAATGTGAAGTAATCTTAGTGAGACACAGAAATGTGGCTTTTTACTAGCGTCAGTTATTGTTTTCACTATAAAACGTTTTAACAAATAGAACACTCAAATATTTTTTCACAGAGAAAAACCAAAACCTGAAAGACATTGCAGAATGTTGAGAGGTTTAAATATCAACAGTGGATTTTAGGAACTATCAAAAAAAAGAAAAAATCTTCCAAATATTATTTTGTTGTGATTTGTGAAGTTACTTTTAGTCTTGACTACTCGGTTATTTCTGATCTGTCATTTTTCTTGGTAATAAGTAAAAATTCTAATGACCTGAAAGCTTTCCAGGTACACAACACAACAGCCTGTTATTGATGTGTAATGGCTTTCACGTACTACTGAATTAGGCCCCAGGTCTTTTTGCTGCAGTTTAGCATTTTCTGTCTTAGTTAATCAATAGCATCATTCGTGAATTAAAATAAATGTTCCAAACCATAAATGGAAAAAGAATAATATAATGTAAATAATAGGTATCTGAAATACTATGTACTAAATAGTTTTAATAAATAATACTTAATTTTGAAAAAACTACTCCATATGATCATGTGACCAATTGAAAAAAAAATCACAAGTCATTCTGTGTGTGGTTATGAGCATCTGGCAGAATCAAATACATATTAAGAAGGAGCATGATATGTGATGTCATTGTTTAGTTAGTCAGCGATAGCATTCTGTTTCCATCTAAGTTCTTAAAGACTCATAATAATATGGCAATTTAACTGTAACATCAAATTAAAAAAAAAGTATAGTGAGACATTGTATAGTTCCATATCTGCTACTTTTCTCCATCCTATTCTCACTCTACATGGTAAAAACCTACCACAAGTGTGCAAACTGTATAGCACCTTACCTGAAGAATATCTGTTGGCTATTAGAATGGTTAGAGATGGGCTGACCAGAGAACTCAGTACTATCTGGCACCAGTAAGGGCAGCTCTGTTCAGTGCTGGTGCAGTGCATGCGTTCTTGCCAACCACATGATGGATAGGCTAAGTAAAAGAACAGAAGAGGCCAAAATCCCCCAAACCCACACCTCTTCCCTTCAAGAAACCAGAAGCAAATTGTGTTGATTAGTTCCCACCCGCCCTTCAAAATGCGAGCCAGAACCATTTTGTAGTTTATTCACAGGGTCATTACTGGTGTGACTAAATAATCTCTTTGTTTTTAGATTCTGTCATCCCCTGGCTGAAGGGCTTGACTCCGAGAGTGAGTACTGATAAGGATGTGGAAGCTGCTGGGAAATTCCATACGGAAGGATGGGATCTGTTTTAAGCTTGAAGCAGCTGCATAGTCTCACTTACACCTGCCTGCAAAACAGGGGATTTGGTGAAGGCACCTCACCACAAATATTTCTTTACTCATGTTTTCATGTAGTTTGACAATTCTAATGGAAGATGCAGATTATCATGTACTTCATACCAAAAGGTAAACATAGAATGGCCTGACCTTTCTTTAGTATACAGAGGGAGTTATTTACATGAAGAGAAATGATACTTGTAAATGAAAAAGTTTAACAAAAAAACAAACAACCCTGCTCAATTTTCTGATCAATTTCCTGGCCATTTCTGATTTATTTTCCTGTCATTAAGAAAAAAACAATTCATAACTGTGATGACAACCATAGGTGACATTATTGAAAGTTTTCTGCATTGTGGTGGGGTTTTGTTCTGATTCTTGTACTTAAGATTGTCTTACTGGGTTGAATAAAATTCCTGTTATTTTAGATTCCTGTGTTTTTAAACTTTTAGTTTAGATTTTCTGCTTGTTTTCATCCAGAAAGATGAACCCAAAAGAGGAGCCAAGGATGGAATTGTTTCCTTTGCAGGATCTAAGAAATATTATGAAAACATTTTTAATAAGTGGATTTTTTCCCCAAATCATCTATTTTAGTAGCTTTAATACTAGAATAGCTGATGGTTGTAAGCTAACATTTGAATGGGAAAAAGTGCACAGCGTGATATGCTTTTGTGTTCTCCCATTGAGGTTTATTTTATTTGACATATGCATATATGTAACTCACAAAGTATACAGCACACTTTCTATTTATTTGTTTGCAGTACTGTGTAATTTGTGTGTTTTAATTAAATCAGCTACGTGCTCAATTACTTAGTGTCCCGAATTATTCCAGTATGACACAAATCAATTAAAATTTCTAAATGTTTCAAGGAAATGAAAAGAAGAGGGAAGGAATCGTCTCCAGTTGATAATGTTCTTTTACAGAGATAGGCAATTCTTAGAGGACCAGAAGCCAGGCACTCCCTGGTTTTTGCATACCTTAATATTTCTTTCTGTGTTAAAATCTTGAAGCTAACATATCCATTACAGTGAGATGAGCAAACTGCCATTTTTCTGAGTGAGAGAGACTAATTCTTCTGGGTTTCATTGGAACTATTATATTTAATTATTATGACAAGAAATTCCCAAGAACAAGGACCCTCCTATATTAACGTGTGCAAACACAGAGTACATAGTGGTGCTTACAAATAGGCAGGACAGGCATTAGGTGAAAGAAATAGTTAGAAACCAGCTACGGGACTGACCATTCTGAGAGAAGTAAATATTATGGTATTTTTCTTAAAAAAAAATTGGGAATAGTATTTTTCTCTTTTTTTTTTTTGCTTAGTATGCTATTGGTTAAAATGGTGTCCTGAAGTCTGGGGCATACTATTCTATAAAGGTATCCAGATTAAGAATAATTAAGAAAGATTAGATGACAACAAGGTTCTGCTGCTTTTTACCAGATACTGTTAACTAAAACAGAGATTAACTTCTCTGATTAACTGATACAGATTTTGAACCTATTACAGATTTTAAACCAGTCCTGCTAGGACAGGGAAAATACTTTTCAGCAAGCTATGTTTGTAAGAAGTTCAGGTTAAAATTGATCAAAACTATAGTTTCAGGTGAAATTTAGTATACAGTACATTTTAGTCTTCTTGAAATGAAACACCTATATATGTCCACATATTTTGGAAAGATGCCTAAGAAAAGGCTGATGTTTTTTTACCCAAAACCCCAATGGGTGGAATGCTTAGTTAGAGTGGCTAGAGTTTGGATTGAAATCCTTTGAAACAGCTTTTCCATCCCAAAGAGTTGAGAGTGTATTTAAGTCCAATTTGTGTTCTAACTTAGACATTTGAAAGAAGTCGGAGGGTGCCACAGACAGCATCTTTCCTATAGAGTCCTAATCTTACTAAAATGTTTCGGTTACTACCTTCATAATTCCAATACCAATCCAGTCATTAGAAAATAAATGGATTTACAGTACAGTAAATCCAGGTATACAGGCTTTGTAATTGTTGATACTCCTATATGATTGCATGGTTCACTGCTGTGGAGGTGAACATTCCTCATGCATTGGAGGTTATAGTTAGTAATGGCCTAAAATCACCTGCCATTTTAGTTGTTATGGGCAAATATTTTGGTTTTGAGTGTTTCTTCCCTGGTAGACCACTTTGAAATGGTGGTTGGCACTAAGTGTTCGTGGAGGGTGAATGTTACTAAAAATTTCAAGGAAGCCAGTTACTTTGTTTAGTTTAGAATTTTTTTGCACCATATTTACTTTTCTTTCAGCCCTTACTAGCAGCCTTTGTTCATAACTATTGTTCCAGTATAAATCATGGGTCATAATAATAAAACAAGGAGACAGGGATTATGTGATCTGGGCAAAGATTTACAGTCAACTGATGCCATATTATATTTGTAGTGTTTGATAAATTTTACTTACCAATGTGTCTACAGTTTATGTATGTCTGAGAGCTTCACACACTCTTCAAATTTTGCTTCTATGGCTACTTCCCAAAATTTCAAACAGGCAGTTTTTATGTTATAACCTGCTGCAAAAATCTGACTGCTTTAATTATTTATTCCTTACCACTTTCTCATAAAGCTATTACTCTCTAATCAGAAATTAGCTAAATATGTAATCTCGGTTATTTACTTTGACAAATACCTTAAGGCATGAGTTTAAACCTGTCTTTGAGTTTGTTTTCGGTGATTGCTCTTCAGAACAAAACCCTGGCTATTGGGTTGTCTTAATTTCTTTGATAATATCAACAGTGAACATCAAAGCATTAATTTTTAATAATGCATGTAAAAAGACATAAGGGAACTTTCCTGCTATAGAATTCTTCATCTATTTGTAGAAATAGACCAAAATCGCAATAACAAATCTTTCTGTATTGTAGAGCTTTTCCTTGCAGTTTTAGTTAATAACAATTTAAATGTGATTGATTTGCTTTGGAAAGTTTTGGCACTAGTGAATCTCAAGTTGTTATGGCACTGTGAAGTTTTACAAATGACAAATACTAGATGTAATTTAGTTCTTTACATCACCTTTTTGAATATGGTGATAGGGGTGTTTGTAGCCTTATCACCTTCCTGATCTCTGACTTTTCATTATCTGTTTTTGTTCTTTATCCAAGTTTAGAAATGTGGGGTTTTTCCTTCCATGAGTTTGTCTTCCTTTGAATAGTGTTTATTTATATACTGAATTTGAATACTGATACCCATTGTTCCTATTTATAGGAGACTAAGAAACAGTGTAAATGATTAAGGAGCACTATAAACCCAGTCTAATTTTTCATGTTTTTAAAGACTGGAATTAAAGCTTTTAGAAAAAAAGAGATTTTTAAAACAACAATATGCATGCATGTCTGTCTTACCTGATGACTTATGATACCTTCATGGGAAACCTGGCAAATCTAAGGTTTTTAAGTAACTACATATGGATCCTGTATATTTCTGAGACTATAATGAGGGGTGAAAAAAAAGAACCTAAGGTTACTAGACTGTTTCCGCTTTTTTTACCTTTTTTCTTAGAGCCAGAATTTTAGGTAGACAGCAGCCAACTCTAAATTTACTAAATAAATATATGTAACATCATTCCTGAAACTTTCAGAAATGGTTTAGTTGTATTTTTAGTGTATTTTTCTTGTTTTACCAATAACTCTACAGAATCAGACTTTGGCATTTATATTGTAAAATCTCAGTGGTCTGCCTCAAAAGCAAAACTGTCCTGGACATCATCTCAATTTCTGTCACAGCCTTTGAATAAAAGCTATGGCTTCTCAGCCTGTTTTTCTATGGAAACAAGGCTCAGGCAATCCAGCTGCTCAGCTGTCCCATTCTATACCAGTCCTTCTTAGTAAGTTTAGAGCTACTTTACTCAGACCTGGCAATGAGGAGAAGATAATTAAGATTCTGAATATTTTATGAAAATAGCCAGCATAGTAAGGAGGCAAGACTTTCCTGGACTATGGGAAAAATTAATTCTCATGTTATTAGAAGAGTCTTTACTACTGTCCCAGCTATGAGTGGAGCTTGCACATTCTTAAATTTAAAAGTCAGTTAATCACAACAAAGTAGTATACCAGAAACCAAGATTCACTAGTTTCAGATGTCCACAAAAAAATCTACTTTGTTGTGTGCATAATGCAGCAGAATGCTAGCCTGGGCCTCTGAATACACATGCAATATGGATACAAATACCCATCAACCCATCAAAACCATGTATTTCAGTATGTTCAAAGCAGAATACTCAATCTTTAGGAAAAGCTAGAATGAAAGTTTTGGACAATGTGCTGCTACAAATGAAACTGATGACAAATGGAGAAAGTTATGTATAAACAATAGTTAATTTGGGGGCCATGGACAACTGTTACTTTTTAAAAATAAAAGCAGTTCATTTCTGGAGACAAAGCTGCTGTTGTAAGCAGATCACACAGATCTGCCTCAGACACTTAGGAGACTGTGACTCCAGAAAGACATGTTCATACCTTCTCCCTCCCACTTTCAGAAAAGTTGTTGGATGCTGTTACCCTAGGAAAGTTTTGAAACCTAACATTTCCCCTGCAAACACACATTGGGATTCCTGGTAACAGCTAGTATTAGTATTTCAAAGATGATGTGGTATGAAGATCTGTATCTTTTAAGTATCCAGCCTTGGGGGACAAGTGTTTCTGGTTTCCTGCAGAAGCCCCTAGTTTTTCACAGAAAGGCATAAAGAACTTGTATCTCTCCTCCATCACCCTAGAAAGAGCCCTAAACATCCTGCACCTTCTTCTTTTACAAACCTATTCTGCAGTTCCCTTCTCAGATTCTGTCCTCATCCTAAATCCCAGAACAGTCCTGCCAGCCAGCCTATTCAGTCCTTTCCAGGATCTTTGTTTGCAAGCCTCTTTATTAAATGATCTCTTTTTTTTTGCATAATCACAGTTATTCCTCATTTTTTCTCTTATCCCTCCTCAGCCCTATTCACTTTCCCTGCTTTCTTCCTCTACTCCCAATGTTGGTTATGTCCCTCAGACTCTGGTCCCATTTTGAATCTTATTGGTGGCTGTTTTTATTACTGTTGCTTTCCTTTTACCTCTCTGGTTTCCAGTCCCTCTCTTCCTCAGTCAGTTTTCTTTTTCTAATGCTCTCCACACATCTTCACAACTGACTGGTTTCCTTTCTGTTATTTTCAGTCAGAATAAGTCTCGGTCACTCTTATGTTGAACTGTCTGCAAGGGGTCCTACAATTTGCAGCAACATAGATTTCATTGCCGATTCTATTTTCATTTTTGGTATTAGTATTTTTTATTCACATTTTTTCAGAAATAGTTGAATGTACACCACTGACTCGAAATCTGAAATTTCAATCCCTGTCTCTAATTGTGGGGTGGACACATATCTTGAAAGAAAAAGGTTTAGGAATAAACATAAGACTTTAGATTATCTTTTCATCCTCAGTGTTGGATTAATTAATTTAAACTGATTTTTTTTTCCAGAAGATTTCAATGTAAGATAGAAAATATTATTAAAATGTGGTAAAATTATACACAAAAGGAAATCAATGTTTTATGATGAGAAGTATCATTTGACGCTAAATTCTGTTACTTGTCATGGAAAAGATATATATGGTTGCTTTCACCCCACTTTTCCTCTTCTACAGCCATGGTGAACTGTATGCAGATAGACCTTTATTGGCTTTAATGAAGCCTTATGAAACACTGCAGCCTTCATTCTGAGATCTCCTTATGAATAAGAAGCCCATTTTCATATGACCTTAAGCAGAGGGACTGTCTGTCTGTGAGTATATGCATCAAAGAGTACAATGGTCTCCCATCTGTTTGTACCCTTTAAGTATTATTAGACCATAAATTAAACATTGACTGTGGCTGTAATAACAATGGGTACAGATTAGCTCAAGACATCAATAGCAGCCAGCTTCTGCTGGGCATTAACGTAATTGCTAAGGAAACAAGTATGTAGCATCCTGGAGTGAAGAAGGAGGAATGACTTTCCTGAAAAGTGATGTACACTTTTAGGATCTCCTCCAGCTAATACTTTCTGGGCAGTGCAGAATGGCTATAAATTGCCTAAAAGTAACAATAATTTTTTCACTTAATTTGAATTTAGAGTCTCTTCAATTTAAATTGTCCTTACAATGAGAAGATATGCTCTAATATACATGTAATTACTTTGAATAAAAAATCATAACTTCTGGGCTTTCTACTTTGAAAAGAATAGAAATCTTGACTTTATAGTAGAATAATAGCATTCTTAATGCTGTTAATAGTTTCTTGATAATACTAATTATACCCAATCACAGATTACCCTTAATTACTTTTTAATAACATACGAAATAATCTATTCTAACAGACAATTTATTAATATATTTCCTAAATGTGTTGATAATAAACTATGATATTCATTTACTGAATATACCGCTGCATGCATGCTTCATTTCACTTGTCAGTTAATCTTAGTAGAACAACCTGCAATAGTAACAAATTCTTTATAGACTCATGATCTAGTTCATTCACTAATTATAGCACAAGGTACTTTATTTATAACATTTGAAGACAAAAATACTGATTATCCTTTTAATTATTATGGAATAAGTTTTATCTTTCTAAAAGACATTTATTCTCAAATAGTGGTTTACTGTTAAGGTAATCTCCTGTATTATTTTTTTGATTTATTAAATCATGATTTATTGCCAGTAAGATTAGAAGTTAAACAGATATTACTGCCTTATGAGATCTCTGCTGCCTTCTAGTCAATAGCTTATTTGAAAGATTGCAAAAACAATCTTTAATTAGTTTCTCTGTAGTTTTGTTTTTGATAAAGGCAAAACCAGGAAACAGGGTAGTTACTGAAAATTGAAAGCAAACACCAGAGAACTGGTATTTCTTGTAGCACAAAATGTTCAGTGCAAATGGAAGAGAAGTTTCAAGGTTATTTTCCTGTCAATTGTACCATTTTATTTTTTGTTGGTTTGGATATTTGTAATGAAAAGTACAAGTACCTTGTCTTCTGTTAGTTCTACAGCTGTTCCTAGCTTTAGTTTTTCTCTCTCACAAGAGAGGTATGATGCTGAAAGCTGTCAAGATGTTCCAGATAATACCTGCCAAGGTGCAGATGCAACTATGGAGGTCATAAAAAACCTCCTGGAAAATTCCTACTGCACTATTGTCTTTTACCACATTATGGGAAAAATAGCTAAGTTAGAAGGTTGGAACTTTGATTAGAAAGAAAAGATTCCCAGCAGTCTTTTCAAAGAACCACTTCCTCATTGAATGCAAATTCAGCACCTTTACAGTGATCTAGAAATCATAAGAAAAAAATATTTTATTTTTTTTTTTAGAGAACTGGGTTTGGAAACCATAATAACAAAAACTCAATCATTCAGAGATTTGTTTTTGGTTCTGTAAGTTTTGGTTGCTGATTTTTACAGAGTAGATTAGATATTTTATCAAGTCTGTACTATCCTAACAGCTCCTGAAATCTAGCAATATTTTTGCAGTTATATGTATGTGTTCAAATCCACACTGGCAATTATCAGGTCTCTTTCTATTACCATAAGGTAAAGCAAGATGGCTGCCATATGAAATGTGAATCACCCCTAAAAGGATTTTATTATACATAATTGGAGCTATAGCTTTGTCCACTTCAATTTGTTAGTAATACCTTCTTAGCATAGGGAAATTCAGTTTAACCGAAGGCAATGCAAGAAGTGTAGCTCCATTGACTTTCATTCATTAAATGACTTTTAAGCAACATGAGCTATTAAAATATTTGGCAGAGGGAGCACTAATTACAGAGCAGAATTACTCCAATGCAGAAACACTGACTCTCTTGGCAAGGGTAAACTTGTTTCCCCTATCAGAGAAACTATAAGAAAATATGAATTAGTATTTACTTGGGCAATTCAAGTCTGGACTCCCCAGTGATGTAAGCGTCACAGGCATGAAGTTGTGTTTTTCATACATACCCAACTACTGGATAATTTTTTAAATAATGAAATAATAGTAACTGTGAGATGCTCTCTGATCCTCTCTTTCATGAAGTCTTGTAAATAATCAGGTGGGTTTTTTTTAAGAAAAGTTCAAGCAACTTTTTAAAACATGATGTCAAAAACAAAGCTTGCTTTTAGAGATAATCCCCAGTGGAATGACTTTCAGCTGAATAAGGCTTTGTCTTTTTATTGACAGGTCTTAGCTTCTTTATGTCTTCCTGTTTGCTCACATCAACTTTGTTATTTTTTACTTTACAAGAAAGCAAACAGCCTGCAAATCTTTTCTGCAGACAAGTCAATACATTTTTATACTTTCTGGTGTTTTATTTTCAGGGAAGTTCACATGAAGAGGCTGGGCATGAAGCCAAATGTCCTGGAGGTAATTCCTGGAGCTGCAGCAAGCTGTGCGCATACTAACAGCTGCTTTGAACAAATACTTCCAAATGGCAAGCTCACTGGTGCTTATCTGTTGAGCTGGGTTCAGGAGAGAGATGGTTCATGATCTGTCCTTGTCCTGTGCCTTTGCTTTGTGCTCTCACAGAATCACCCAAAAGTTCATCTAGTCCAACCTTCCTGACAGAGCAGGACAACCTAGAGCAGGTCACACAGGAATGCATCCAGTCAGGTTTTGAATGTCTCCAGAGAAGGAGACTCCACAACCTCTCTGGGCAGTCTGTCCCAGTGCTCTGTCACTCTGACAGGGAAAAATTATTCCTTATGTTCACCCAGAACCTCCTATGTTCCACCTTGAACCCGTTCCCCCTTGTCCTATCACTGGACATCACTGAGAAGAGCCTGTCTCCATCCTCCTGACACCCACTCTTTACATATTCATAAACATTAAGTCTGCTCTTCTCCACGCTAAAGAGACCCAGCTCCCTTAGCCTCTCCTCATGAAGTAGATGTTCTATTCCCTTTGATACACTGATATGCGAATTTGAAAAAGACAACAGTGATCCATTTTCAATATCTGAAAAATTTAACTTCCTGTTGCAAAAGTTTCTGTATCAGTATGAATCATCTTTGAATCCTGCTACATTGGTGAGGTGAACAGAGGCCTAGTTCTGAAAATGCTTATGCATAAATCTCTTCTGTCATATTGTGGAATAAGACAGAGATTTCAGACAGTATGAGGAACTTCAGAAACAGCCAAAACAGGAACAGATATGATGAAAGAACTAGGAATAAAACTGCCCCCAAATCTGGAATATCTGTTTTAAGTCATCTTCTACATCCAGAGCTCTGCATAAAGTCATCTTCATAAGGGTACTAGTTTTCCTCTTGCAACATGACCTTACACAAAAATGCCATTGGGAACATTCCAGGAGTGGCCACATATACACTGTGGGCAGTTGCAAGAATTTTCTAGTTACCATATTTTCATGGATGATTAAAGCTAGATTGAATGTCTTTTGCTTGTTTGTGATAATCACAGAATCATAAAATCATTTTGGTTTGAAAAGACCTTTAAGATCATCAAGTTCAACCGTTAACCTAGCACATTGACAAAACCACCACTAAACCCTGTCCCTAAGCACCACATCTACACATCTTTTAATACCTCCAGGTGTGGCGACTCTACCACTTCCCTGAGCAGCCTGTTCCAGTGCCTGACAACCCTTTCAGTAAAGAAATTTTTAGCCAATATAAGCATCCCCTGGCACAACTTCAGGCCATTTTCTCTTGTTCCATTGCCTGTTACTTGGGAGAACCCGCCCGGGTCAACAGCTTCAAGGCAACTCTGCTCACTATGATAAGTTACAACCATTCCTTTCCCCTTATTCACCAACCAAGCCACACCATCAAAGAAAAACTAGGCTCTGTTCTTAATAGTGGATTATTGTAATTTATTATGTTATTTCCCAGATATTTGAAAATTTATTTGATTCTGAAATTTTTAGGCCAGAATTTTGTAATTCTCTGGGTCCTCTTTGAATTTTTTATTTTCTTCTTCTCTGGTCCAGAGACCATCAATTGAGTCTTCCACTAGATCGTCAGTAAAACTACTGAGAACTGAGATATTTGGCTACTTCCTTAAGTAATGTAGGGTGTTTTCTCATACCCTGTAGATTTAAATATTTCTCTCTTAAATAAATTGCCCTTTCCCTATTTTGCCCTCTACACTACTGCTTTCTTAAAATTATTTTTACTGCGTATGTAACTGAATCATTTTCTTGAGTGTTTTTTAATCTCTGTGGTGTTTCAACCAAAGCATTAAAATACAATATTTTTAAGGTCAAGGTTAAAGCCTTAGAAATCACAGCAGAATTTATTTTGATAGAAATGCTCAGTGCCACTGGAGGAAATTCCTAACTACTGGGAGAAGTGTAATCTGGGGAACTTCAAGCTTCTCAGCCTTACCTCAATCCTTTGTGAAGGTGATGGAATAAATACTAGAAGCTTCTCAAACACATGAAGTACAAGATAATGACTGGGAAAGGTCAGCAGGGGTTAATGAAGGAGAAGTCATGCCAGATTAATCTGAAAGCCTTCCATGACAAAATCACCAGTTCACTAGACAAGGGTGAAGCAGAGGATATCATTTATCTTGGCTTCAACAACACTTTGAATACTGTCGTCCATAACATCCTCATAGACAAACTGATGAAGTATAGGCTAAGTAAGAGGACAGCAAGGCAGGCAGAAAACTATATTACTGGGCTCAAAGGATTGTGATCGGTGACACAAAGACCAGCTGGATTCTACTCACTAGAGGTAGACCCCAAGGGCTGATACTGGGCCCAATACTGTTTAAAATCTTCATTAATTACCTGGATGATGGGAAAGAATACACCCTCAGTAAGTCTGCAGACAATACAAAATGGGGAGGAGTGGTTGGTGTACCAAATGCCATTCAGAGGGACCTTAAGAGTCTGAAGAAGTGGACAGAGAGAAGCCTTATGAAATTCAACAAAGGAAAATACCAAGTCCTGCTCCCGTGGAGAAATAATCCTACGTACCAGTCCAGGCAACTGGGTGTCAACCAACTGGAAAGTAACTTTGCAGAAAAAGTCCTGGTGGAAAAAAGAAAAAAGAAGACAGAGCCAGACTCTTCTCAGTGATGCTCAGTGGAAGGACAAGAGGCAATCAGCATAAACTGAAATATAGGATATTCCACTTAAATATAAAACCCTACTATTTTACTGTGATGTTTGTGAAACACTGAAACTGTTTGCCCATTGAAATTGTGCAGTCTCCATCCCTGGAGATATTTAGGATTTGACTGGACACAGTCCTTATCTCCTTGACACTTCTTGGAGGTGGGATGGTGGCCTAGATGACCCCCAAGGGTGCCTTCCAACATCACCTGCCCTGTTATTCTATATACAGCTAGGATTGTTTCCTAAACACAGATCATTCATTTCCAGTGTGGTGCCCTTTAGTTATTACTTTCAAAGCAATGTAAAAAGTGTAATATGCACTATTCTTCAGAACATAACAACACTGAAAGAATATTTGAGTGCTGGTGAAGTCTGCACATACATGTTGAACATACCTCTCTGACAACGTGCTCATAGGAGGGAAGTCTAAGAAAAACAATTACCAATATTTTGTAGTAATATTTTACCTTTATTAGAAATTAAAATACTGTCAGAGGTATATAATTTTATCTAGATTTCCTTTATTTTCTTGTACACAACGGTGGTTGGCTCATTAGGTTATTGTCTTGCCCTTTGACTTGTGTATCTGATCTGAAGCATCATTTGGCTGCTAGAAATTAGTATCTCTGTCTCCTTCTCATTAAAGTAGCTGATATACTTTTCCTTCTACTCCAGCTGAAGCTGGAATGAGTATTAATAAAGATAATAAGAAACTTAGGACTGTTCCTTTTATTGGAAGGGCTTCCTTCTCCTTTTACAGGAGGTGTAATCCAGACCGTTAAATTTTGCTGCCTGTTGTTTGGAAGAGCAGGTTAATGCAGTCCACTTGAAAACAACCCGCTTAAATTTCCTAAACAGTCAGTGCATTTGCAAGGCTGACAAAAGAAGATTGAGGACATTTCATGGGAGCACTGTATTTTCTCCTTTGACTGGCTTGGAAAACCTTCAAAAAACACCCAATCCACCTAAATCCACCTTTATCCATGTAGGCTGTATGTCCTGTAAGGTTCCTTCTTCTGCTCAGGCTCCTATGGGAATGGCTTTTATTGCTGTCTACTCACCTAAGATAGTGGATTTCATACTCCAGAAAGTGTGGGGAGACTGAAAGTCCCAAAATAAACATCAACTCAAAAAGATGTTACTGTCAGTGGGTTTCAAGAAAAGCTTGAGTAATGAGAAAAAAGTGCTTTCTGTTTTCTGGATGAGACGGATTTTTGGTTTTTTTTAAAGGGTGACCAGTGAGCACATTCTACATGTGAGAACAGTAAAAGCACAAAACCTCAAATTACCAGTCCTCAGAAGCATCACTGCATTATAGCAAATAAAGCTTAATGTTCACTTCAATCATCTTGAAAGAGAACATTTTAATTCTATCTAACACACTGAATAAAAATTGATCAATGAATGTTGAAATTGTTCATTTCCATCAAAACTGAGAGAATGCTAGGCTTTTCTATCATTTCTAAATTGAAATATTGTAGTAATCTTCATTCAATGACAAATGATGATATTTTATATTTTTTGTCCAACCTGGAAGAAAACCTGAACTTTAGTACTGCAATTTCTTATTTTTTTAAATTTATTTTTCAACAAGATGGATTCAAAAAGGATTCATGAATTTTTACTCATATATCTGTTTTTATAAGAGACCATAAATCACATAGCAATTGATCTTCTCCCATTTTTTCATTTTCAATGAAATTTTCAGTGAGGCACACAAAGTGTTCTTCTTTTGCAGGTTTGAGTTTCACCTGTGCAGTTAAATGCCAATGACTTCCTGTTTTAAAAAGTGATAAGAAAATATTTGCAATAGGATTTAGTTCTTACATAAGAATGTGACTACATTAGTGTCTGGCCTGGTGTGGTTGTGGCTTTTCATATATAATACATAAAAATGTATATTAGATATACATATTATATAATATATAAACAATAATTTATATAAATAGAAATATGTACTTCATATATATAAAATAAAATTTTATTTCTAAAACAACCTTCAAAATGAATGATGAAGTGAAATAAGTTGCAATGTGATAATTCCTAATAAGAGTTTACTCTTTTTGCAAATAATGCAAACATAGATTTTGATTTAATCTTTATTGTTATATACATATGCACACTTGGATACACCTGACTAGTAAAATCTTTGGAATTTTTGCTTTTTCCACACTCTCTGATGATGCAATGATAAAGTAGTTATGTCAAACCAGGAACTACTTCATTATAACATGATCAAAGGGAAGGGCAGAACACCAAGGCATTAGTACTGAAGAATGTCATGATATATAAATAGCTCAGAGAAAGTGATAGCATAACTTCAGAAGTTGTGCCAGAAATTGAATTCAGTTATTTGCTTGTTTCAAAGAAATCTGGTGCTAGGGAAAGGATTAGCTGGGATCGCTGCTGCCCCATATGTCATGGGAGACACCGTGATGCGGTTGTCTGCAGCTCTGGACAGGCACTTGAAGGGTTGTTAAGAGACATGCTAGGTATTGCCACAATCCTGTCTTGAATGGGTGGGTGTCAGAGACTGAAATGTCTGCTCATTTGCATGGGCAGCTACTGCTTGGGTTGTTGCCAGTACTACATAAATGCCCAAAAGCATGTTTAAATCACTGTGGAGCTCATCTATGACCTGAACAATGCATTCATTTGTCTCCTGAATTAAACTATGTTTTATGGCAGTAGGAGAGACCTATATATGGATCTGCAAACCTCTGCTTATTAGATATTGTTAGAAATAAAATCCCAACACAACTTTGAAAGTAATATAAGCTGTAGTTATGGAGTATGTTTGTGGTACATATATTGTTAAACTAATTATACATCCATTTGTTTTTATTGCATATAATGATACACTGTGCATTATGAATTTAGAAAGCTCTACAGTTTGGATCTGCCTGTGTTGCTTAGAACATCATGGGTAGTTAGGTTCTTACTTATCTCCAAAGTTCATTTTTATGATACACCCTTGTGTCCTTCTCAGCAGTTGTGCAATTGTGTGTTTACCTTTAAGGAAGAACAGAGATTCTATGCTCAACTCATAGCCCGGACATGATACCACTAGAAATTCTTGAGACAAGGACCTTCTGCAACAGAAGATGATAAAATGTGTCAGGCGCAAGAAACACTATTCACACTAAGTATACTAAAATATCTGAGATATTATATGTGCTCTTATCAAACAAAGAGGTGGGGCAAGAAATTAGCTTCGTTTTCCCAGTGTGATGCATAAAAACCTCAAGACACTTTTGTTTATGATGTAAACCTAAAATGCTCTGAAAATAGTCAGTCATTGTACAACGTGGCCCAGATTGGCTAGTCCAAAATCAAACATTTTTGGAAAAGACAGGATTCTTTTGATATTGCTCTGTCTGTAGGTTTTAAAATAAGGCCAGATTTTAAGTGTGTTTTGAAGCCATACTTTTGACTCAGAACAAGAAAGAACCCCACAGATGTTACCTGTCCTGTCCTTCAGGATAGCTCAGATCTGCTGATTACCTAGCACTAATTTGTCTGAGTCACCTTCATTTGCTCTGTAGAAAGCAGCCTAGAAAGTTCATGTCCAAAACACCACCTCAGAATTGTTGTGCCTGCTCCTTGAATCCCTGCTTACTGCTTTCCACAGAAGGTATTTCCACCACTTAGATTATCTCTGTGGCCTGATCCCTTTTTGGAAATGGAATTGGAGAAAAACCAAAGTGAAGTTGACTGTGCTTGCGACAAGGCAGTTATAAGGATTTCTAGGCTAGTGTCTCAGGAGTAGAAAACTCTATCTCCTGTATTTTTCTGCCAGATGATACACCATTTCTGGACTTTATTAACCACAGTATGCTAGGATCACTCTTTCTTCAGGAGCTTGAAATAGGCTTGGAATGGTAGACCTTTCTATACCCTGGTGTGACAAACATTAGTATGTCGCAGGGACATAGCATAAGGGATACTGAATTAAAATCGGGAACATTAGACCCAGAGACCGTGACACTGCCTCTGTGGGCAGAGGAAGGGGGAAAAGCTAGCATGTAAGGTGCAGGTGAAGAAAAGGCAGGACTAGGAAACCTTAAATGAAGGAGACTAGTGGTTCATGAACCCTTGTTTCTGTAACAATAATCCTTGCCTCTTGGGGAGGCAGTCTAAAGCCTAGCAATACCCAGGTTCCCTCCTCTGGGACTCACCCTATCTAGTAATAAACCTAGTAATCTCAGTCATACTCTGGGAAGAGATGTTGACCTCTGAGCAGTTCCAGCTCTCCCAGAGTTTGATATGGTATGATGGTTGCCACAGTATGGTGTCCCTACCTGGCATGGTTGGGCTAGTTTGGTAAATGCTGCATTTGCTAAGCTGACACCCAGCTCGGGCTGAAACTCTTCCAACAGGACCTCAGAAGCACTAAGGAAGCTACTGGAAATGGCACTTTGGTGTACACTGTATCTTGATATGTATCATTAGTTATATAGTACAGAAGCAGATATTCTCATGTGAGACCAGTCCTAAACCTGTTCCTTAGCTGCTTTGGCCAAGTTCCCCAGAGACTCTTCTGTCCCGAATCCCTGAGGTCACTCTCTTGCATAGCAAATTTTTTATCTCTCTACCTCATTGTTCTTTGGAAATGGACTTAATATTTATTGCAACAAACAGGCAAAGCCCTCCAAGGTGACAGGCACTTGGTGAGCAAGAAGTATAGTACTGAGAATTATGTAGATACAAGTTGGGAGAAAGACGGGAGAAAATGGATGGGGAGATAGCATTTTGTACTTGGATGGAAACACTCCTGTGGGTGCTCAGCCTCTGAGCTAAAAGTAGTTGATTACTTTTCTGTGTAGCAGAGAACAGAGTTGTGACGTTGATGAATCTGATCTTTACAGCTGGTGGGAGAGCGCACAGAGGACTGAGCAGGCAGAGAAACCATTTGTATATAGAAGCAGGTTACATCCAAGGTGATGGGAATGTACGCATAAGTCACTGGGCAGAGCACCTGGTGCCACTGGCTGGTATTGCCCTGGACTCACACAGGATATGCAGAAATGATTGTTGCATCCTAATTTTGGCTTACTGCCATTAATGGCAGTGAGAACCCTTTCTGGGAGTGCAAGCTGCCTCTCTAAGCCAAAGAATGGGTAGGAGGTGGATGCTGTATCTATTGATAGTTGGTCTGGGTGGCTATTGCACGCTGGGGTTTCCTCTGTGGTATGGTGGTGTGAACATGCAGGGCATGGGGCCTTATGTTATTACCATGACTGCTTCAGAAGGAAGACTCCTTCAGTAATATATGGATCTAAATATGAGATGGGAGTTTGAATTCAAGGTGAAATCAGGCAAAGAATTCAGAGCTGGTATGAAACTTGTTACCTGCATTTGTGAGATTTTTGGTATCATAATGGTAAAATTCTTATGATGTCATTTTCTTCTTGTCAAGCTGGAACCAGAAAACAGTGACTTACTTAGTTTTGAATCTGATAAGGAAATTTCATGGTTACAGATGTGGGTTCATTGTTTTGACCAAACAAAGGTATGGTTGGACAGGATCTCCATGGATAGAGACTAATGGAAAAACCTTCTTACCATGCCATCAATATTACAGAACTCTTCTTGCCATCTTCAAATTTTGTCATGCTTGAGCAATGACACCTATAAAGCAGTGTGAATTTGTTTATTTTTGACAGAAAAAGTTAAATGGAGTAAATGACACCACAGTAAATCGTGCACTGACTAATGAAGCTGTATTTGTTTTTTCCTTGCTATAATTTATGATGAAATGTGTAAGAAAAAGGAAGTTTTACAAACACTGTAAATCCCACTGTGAGTTCATTAGTCAAATCAGAAAACAGTTGTACTTTCTAATAGGAATTTTTATATACCATCGTAAGCCTCGAGCTGTAAACTTTAAATCCTTAATTTAAATATAAGGCTGCTGTAGTCATTGGCTTGGTGTATAATCTCAGATAAATACTAAGGCAATTTGTTTGCCTCCCAGTGTTTCTGAAGTAAAGAGTGTATAGTATTACAGCAAAAGTGAGCAGTATGCCGTAAAGGAAACACAGTTATTACTGGTTTAAAATTATTCTTTCATTTCATTTTCTTACTAGGATAAAATGGTTTATCTGAAAAAAAGGAAAGTTAATTTTTTACATGTATGGAAGTCTCCATGTGCAGAGAATATAATGAAAATGAGTGAGAAACTCATGATTTTGTTATATGTACTGTATGTATGATGAGTACATTGAGTTACTGCAGCCTGTATTATTTTATAAAAAAAGAACAGGTAATCAGAGCTGCTTCTTTTGGCCTTATAGTGTGTAAGGGTATTTGTACATGTGTGTTTCTTGAAAAGAAATTAAAATGGGTGTAATACATATTATTTATTTACTTCTCCATTTACTCACATTTGTAATAGATATAGAACGAACATTCTTTCAGGCCCAGAACACATTTGCAGTTAACACATTTCTATTGCACTGCTGCTACATTGTGACTGGATAAATTTGTATTTTCTCAGCTAGATTTGGTATCACACCATCTTCTCGATTTCCTATTTTGCGATGTTATATTTCATTACATCTTGACATTTTAATGTTAGTTGCCAAAGTCTTACAATGACAGCAATTTCTCTTGCTTTGCTTTCTGTGTGTATTTTTCTTTTAGTAATATTGTCTTCCATCATTTTCTGATATGAAGTCTCACTTATTTGTGACAACTAAATTGAATATAATTTCCTTGCAAAATGTCAATGATGTTCTGGAGGTGCTGATGATCAGTTTATTTTGGAACAAAAGCGAATACTTGTGAATTTTTTAGTTATATGAGAGAACAGATGCATTTGGGGCAGTTAAATGTCTTGCATTTCACTTGATTGACACTAGATGGCCTTCCAAATATTTTGTTGCCGCTGTTTTATACCATAATACATGGAGTAGTATGGTATACATACAATTCAGACTCATGGTATCACCTGGCGACCTGCAGTCTACTCCTTGCTAGTTATGCTTGGGTACATAACTCTTCTAAATTAATTTTCAGTATACTGTAGAACTACATTGCATAATAATTTTGGTTGTCTTCTGTGGTAGTCATTTAGTGGTGTAGATGATAAGGTTTTTATTTTTTAATTTTAAAACAGTGCAAGTGAACAAATATTAGTGATTAATCTGTTGTGGCTAGAGATGGCTGATTTTCTAGAAAATTAATTTGTTGAAAAACATAAGTTTTGATGTTGCAAATTAGCAACTGATGTCATTTATCTAGACCTGTGCAAAGCATTCTACACCATCCCACACAGCATCCTTGTCTCTAAATTAGAGAGGCATGGATTTGATGGATGAACCACTCGGTGTACAAGGAATTGGTTGGATGGTCTTACTCAAAGAGTTGTGGTCAATGGCTCAATGTCCAAATGGAAATCGGTGACAAGTGACATTCCTCAGGAATCGGTACTGGGACTGGTTCTCTTTAACATCTTTGTCAGCGACATGGATGGTGAGACCAGGTGCACCCTCAGCAAGTTTGCCAATGACACCAAACTGTGTGGTGTGGTCAAGACACTGGAGAGAAGGAATGCCATCCAGAGGGACCTTAACAGGCTTGAGATGTGGGCCCATTCAAACCACATGAAGTTCAACAAGGCCAAGTGCAAAGTCCTGCGTGTGGGTTGGGGCAATCCCATGCATAAATACAGGCTGGGCAAAGAATGGATTGAGAGTAGCCCTGACAAGAAAGACTTGGGGGTCTTGGTCAATGAGAAGCTCAACTTGAGCTGGCAGCGTGCAATTGCAGCCCGTAAAGTTAATGGTATCCTGGACTGTACCAAAAGAAGTGTAACCAGCAGGTCAAGGGAGGTGATTCTCCCCCTCTGCTCTGCTCTCGTGAGACCCGGCCTGGAGTACTGTGTCCAGTTCTGTAGTCCCCAGCATAAGAAGGACATGGAGCTGTTGGAGAGAGCCCAGAGGAGGCCCACAAAGGTGATCAGAGGGCTGAAGCACCTTTGCTCTGGAGACAGACTGAGAGAGTTGGGGTTGTTCAGCCTGGAGAAGAGGAGGTTCTAGGGACACCTTAGATCAGCCTTTCATGACCTAAAGGAAGCCTACAGGAAAGCTGTAGAGGGACTTTTTACAAGGGCGTGTAGTGATAGAACAAGGGTTTAAAACTAAAGGAAGGTAGATTTAGACTGGATTTTAGGAAGAAGTTCTTTACTGTGTGGGTGGCAAGATACTGGAACAGGTTACCCAGGGAGGTTGTGGTTGCCCCCTCCCTGGAAGTATTCAAGACTAGGTTGGATGGAGCTTTGAGCAACCTGGTTTAGTGGGAAGTGCCCCCGCCTATGGCAGGGGGGGTGGAACTAGATGATCTTTAAGGTCCCTTCCAACCCAAACCATTCTATGATTCTATGATTCTATGAAAACTGTAAGTAAAAAGAGAATTTGTCAGCATTGTTCTGAGCAGAAATTATTTCTTGCCAAAGTAACATTTGGGAACTAAATGCACATGAAAAATCAATCTTTCACTTCCAGCCACAATTATTGTTACTGTTCATTGTTTCAGTGATGAAAATTCCCTGTTGTTCCAATTTAGCTCAATCCAAAGTGCTCCCCCAAACCCTTCTAGTTGGTCAAGCTCAATTTCACTATTAAAACTGCTATGTGAACAAACATTCCACTGAAATTACCTGATCAATAAAGTGAAGATACTATTAAGCTGGAACAGGCAAGGTTCATCTGACCTGAAGGATTAAATTTGTCAACAGAGTAATTAATTTTTCAGTGCAACAAGTAATGTGTTTTACTTTGTAAATTTGAATCACTATGTCTCTGAATTACCAAATGTAGCTTGCAGTTTATCAAATTGCTTGTTTCTCATTGTGATTATCTTGTCAGCATGTTTGCAAGACATCTTATTCCCATTTTTTCCTTGTAGACTCTAATCCTTTAATATTTTTCTTATGGAGAACAACTGCTGCTCGGTGCAGCATGTGCAGTATGCTTTTTATTGAGGATGTGGGCCAACTGCAATTAAAGAAAGTGGAAAGATTCCCACTGACTTGAGTTGAAATTGGATCAAGCCCATGGAAAGCTAATCAGCATGGGAAATATGCACATGCTTATCCTATTACTGTTTATTTGTGTCTAAGTAAAGGTAGTACCACCAAACTTGTAAATTAAGCTGCCTCCAAAAGTTTTCCTGCTTCTCATATATTGTCAGTATGGATTGACAGCACATATAAGTGAATCAGTTGTGACATTAGACATGTGCAGTCAGTGTATGAAGCTCCACACTTAATGTGGCCCCATGCTGTTTGCCTTTTCATGTGAACTAACATGACTGAAGGCCCCATGGGTAGCAATTTGTGCCAGGTTACCATTTCTGGGTTCTATCTGCAATAAGGAATTTTAACATTCAAGTTACACAAGAACAGCAAGAAGATGACCAAGACAGGGAAGCAACTATAATTATTCATGTATTTTTTCTGGTTTTACTCTTCCTTTTTGTTTTTTGGTATTTTTTTTAATCTATGAAACATAAAATGATAGTAGATTGAATCCCAATCTTAGATGATGTGGAGACATGAGTGGGAGATGATTTTGCCCACCTTCTGATTCGTGGAATCTTCCAGTGGCAACTACCAAATTCAAAGTGGAGATCTGGTGAAATTCCAATCAGCTGTTACGCTGAAGAGACATGTTAGAAACTAGCTGTATTGCTTTTATTACCAGTTCATTGCTCTACAGTTTGCTCATTTTTCTCTCTCTGATGCTGTGTATTTGTTTTTAAGTATGAGGTCTAGTGAAATGCTGTTAGAGTGGAAAGATACTATTCAAAACGAGGTATTGTACAGATGAGCCTTTCATGTCTTTATCAGTTTTGAAATTACTAGATTGTACTGGTTGAGGTAATCATAAAGAAATAGGAAAACTAGCTACTCATTTCACTAAAAAAATGCCACAAAGTCAAAACCTTCTGTAATATGCCTTTTTTTTTTTTTCCCACTATGAAAGGTAATACTTTTATATGACCTGGATTAGGACAAGATAATTAAATAATTAAACAAGGCCAGGGCACAAATTCAAGAACTGGCACATGATTGACCATATGGTATAACTACTAGCACACTATTGACGTAGTTTTTGAGCAGGATAGGCCACCCTCTCTGTGGGTGAGGACAGAAAGGAGCATGAAGCATAAGAGCTCAAGCCATACAGTGCTCTTTGCCTAAAAGTCAGGGAATGGGCCCTGACCCATTTTATTTAGTAGCAGGCTGCTTCAGGGGCTCAGAAAATCCAGATTCTCTTATTCATTTGATTAACATGTAGCTTGAATTCTGTAATTTAAGTTGGCTGTTTCTGTTAAAATACTTTTGAGGGCATGAATATGACAAATAAGTAAAAGCTATCTAAAGACAGCTGGTTATTGTCTCATGGTCTCAAAGAAGAGCCGCACATGAATGCCTGTAGATAGTCCAAATCAAGATGATTCTGGAAGCACCTTTCATCTCATAACAGTGAAATATCGCAGAGGATATGACAATATGTTACATTTATACATGAAAATCATTTGGTTTATTAAAATAGTATTATGAGTGCTAAAATTCTTTCTGATGTTATGAATACATATAATGAAAGTGGCAGCTATCTCCCAACGATGACTTCTGATCAGAACTCAAGGCTCATTAAGATTTCTAAACCCTTCTCCATTTCCCAGCCTTAACTGATAGATAATTTTTGGCAGCACTGTCTGCAAATGATTACATTTAAATTTTTCCACACCATGTGTCAATTCCAGGAGTAAAAGGTTAAGGTCCTCTTGATTACACCACCCTTTTTAGAACAAGCTGCTGGTCCAAATATGGGGGGTTTTGAAGCAATACTTTTTTGAAGGAATATAGTTTTGATTTTGTAGTGTCTTATGCTATGGAATATATGACATGTGGCAAATAGCTTGAACAAAAAACCAACATTAGAAGTGATGCTCAAAACAGCACTCACATAAATACGGATCATAAGTTTCAGTTTCTGCACTGAAGAGAACAAGGATTTTTTGGAGATAGTATTGATCCTTTTGTTACTGGACTCAGGCATGGGAATGGTCTACTTTGTTGGGCAGTAAAGCAGCAGCATTCTCTTGGTTTGCATTGTTAATAAACTTCCTTTGAACTTTTACAGCTAAGTTAGTGACAGTAGAAGTTACTGAATTCCAGAGTTCAGGAACAGCTGAAGAAGACAGAGAATGACACTGTAACACTTCAATAAATATAAACTGTGCAAATCTATAAAACATTGTAAGCTTTAAGTTTTGCATTTGTATTGAATACTTCTGTTCACCCTATCAGCCACATCAGAACTCAATACTAACCAGGTGCTCTCTTCTACAGTGAGCAAGGTGGGAACCTAATGCTCAGTGCTCTTTCTCTTTTTGTCTCTCTTTCTTTCAGTAGAATTTTTTACAACAAAGTTGTCTTGATGTGTGACTGACTACATGTCCTACTCAGCAGCCTTGGATGGTCCACTCTATGTATTATTCTTGCATTAGCTTAATGTTTTTACATCGATGGATGCATGAACCACCAACATGAGCATTATTTTGTTTACACTTGATGAAGAATGATGACTGTTGTAATGCTGCATCTGACTGGGTTATCCTGTGTAGCACTATGCTAAAACAATGGTCTGAAACAATGGAAGCACCTGCTCTCTTTTGTTATATTACACGTATGCATATATAAATTTACAGCTCTTGGCCATCTAGTTACTTTTTTGCATCTGTTGTCAGCATCTTCTTGTGAATAGTAATGCTTAGAGTAGCAGCCAGAGACCTTGGCACCAGGAAGGACATCAGCAAACTGGTGAATGGACCTGTATGTATCAGGTATAGAAAAAACATGCAGAAAACCTTTCCTGTTTCCAGCGAGGCTAGTTCTTCCCTTGTTGAACTGCTACTGCTGTAAGCAGTAAGGCTAAACATAAGATAGTGGATAGAGTCTGGCAGGGGTTGGTGTCTGCCCTTAAGATTTAAGCATGTGGTCAGGCTTATACCTATATGGTTAAAATAATTTTCTCCACAGAACAGACTGAATTAATCTCTTCTGCTTCTTGTGAATGGTCCCCTAATGAGCCCTTTGCCCCTGTTATTTCACAAGCTACTCCTGAATGCCTCCATGGCATGCACCATATCTATGTGATGAAGCCTGGTAACAATTAAACAGTATGGATGACTGCAAATAAGGCTTAAATCTATGACTTAGCACTGTTTACCATACTACGGATGACCTAGAGACCTTCAACATCAAAGTCTTTTGAATTAGAGAGATGGAGCTGCTGGTAGAGCCCTGCCAGGAAGGGTCCCTGCTGTAGTGCTTGCTACACCCCATGTTGTGCATTATCCCAGCAGCTCTACTCAGGAAGGGGCTCCCAACTCATCTGGGCAGCTGCCACAGCAAGGTAGCTTGCAGGGGTAAAAAAATAGGGAAATTGCTATATTCTGCTGGCTGTGTGATCGAATGGGGTTTTATCACTTCTGAGCAGAGTCTTAGCAAGAGTGTATTGCCTTCTTCATCCAAATACTAAACTCCACTTGTGGAAAGTCTCTATGTTTAATAAAAACTGTGGTGAATGATAGAATAAACAACAACTGAAAAATAATTAAGATATTGTTACTGATACAGTGCAACTTTAATAGAGGTGGGGGTTTTTTGTATATGATTAAAATTATTATTCTAACTTCTAATTAGAACATTTGAATATATTCGAAAAGAATCTAGCTTGAACTTTAGTGTATTATTTAAATAACTAAAAGAGCAATTACATAGGGAAGAAAATCAACAGATGGAACCTAAAGCGTAACATAAAAATGATCACTAAATCTGTTACTGCTTCCAGTACATACCTTTGAGTGTTCAACATATTGAATCGCGTATTAAGCACATCAGGTATTTAACATCCCCTTAACATAAGTATAATTTATAGTTTGAAGATCTTCTATTACTATGCCATTTCACATAAATATACACACCTCCTACGTATCTTAGTTCTTGGATCCTGATTAGTATTTCTTGCAGTAGTACAGAAAATTCACATATATTTATTAGATCAATTTATATTAAAATGTAGTTATTTCTTGTTGAGTCTGTCTTCTGTATTCTCTGTTACTTGTGTTTATATATTTATTTCTCTTCTTTTTCTTTAGAGAACAGATATTTCTGTGAACTTTAGAAGTTACTCCGATTTCTCTGTGTTTTAAAGATGTTTGTGTCTGAGACTGGCTCAATCCCATTTATTATCTTTTAGCAGAAAAGGAATTAGAAGCAATTAAGCAAAGTCTTTAGCTGTCTGCAGTGAAACAGAAGTGTCCTTTTACCACTAAGGAAAAGATTCTGGTACAAACTCACATGAAAAGACCTATGGCCATAATGAATCTCTGTTGATCCAAAGCAGGTTGCATGTATCCAGACTATATTTTGAGAATGGTTCCTGGCTCATAATACCAAACTTTGTCCAATAATTGTTTGGGTGAGCATATGTCAACATGGGCCAAAAGTCTGGTAGCAGCAGTTTAACAGCAGAGAAAATAAAATTAGCAAGAGTGTATTGCTCTGTGTGTATTGGGATGGTTCTTCTGCACTGTTTAATTTCTTGCTATAGATGTAGCCTGAAGTTACCATTTTTTTCAAATGAGCATGCAACCACAATAAACAGGGTGACAGTAGTTTTATCATGTTAAAAAGTAGTTAAATTTATGACATAATCCTTCTCTCCTTACACAACAGAAAAAGTGTGGCATCTCATGTGCACACAGGCAGTCATATGGACTGAAATGCATCTGTAGATGGGGTTCTTTTTCCATTGTGTCTCTGTGCTCTGGAGTACCTCTTTCAGATTGACAACGCAATGCTCAAATATGTCACTCTTTTTGATAGACATTGCTGATACACACTGTGATTCCTAAAGCTTTTTAAAAAACTGTATCTATTTTTTGATACACGAAGAACGAGTATTTCCTAAAGATCTGAGTTTTTATTTCCTTCATGCTCTCTTATGCTTTATTTCAAAAACATTTAATATTTTATAATGCTTTTTCTGTAATACCTGTACTTTAGTGGATTCTTTTGTTTCTGAAACAGCTGAGATTGCATTTGTTTGTTTTGTTTTCTTCCATCAGTGCTGGCAATCTCTGATCATTCAGCTTTTTGTATATTTAACAAGTGTGTTATTGTATATTTAATTAAAACCAAGTTTTCAGAAGTTTACCTAGAAAAGTTTAGGTAGTAGTGCTGCTCTGGTATCTACACTGAAATTCTTTCTATTTGATTTTCTTGAACAACTTTCTTTAGTACAGTCTGCAGAATTTTTAGGTAAGTACTCTCTTGGAGATTGCTGATCACTACAGCTCTCCTTGCTGGCTCTCCAAATGTGTGACAGAACCTACCAGCCCTAACACTAGCAATATGTTAACATGATTAGAAACTCCAAAGCTGTGTAATCATTTTAGCAGGCTGCTAGAGCCAGGCTGCTGTGCTCTGCCATACCAAGAGGCTTCTGAATTTCTGACACTAAGAGATAGAAATTTCATTACCTCTCTTCAGGCTTTGCTCCATTCCTTAACCAGCTTCATTGTTAAAAACATGCATCTTGTTTCTAATTTAAATTAAGCTGCTTTGACTTTTAGTCACTGTCATTTTTTACTTTGCTGAAGAATTACAGTGTCTTGAATTTTTACTCTACTTCAATACTGTCTCCCCTGAATGTCTTTGTTTTGCATTTTTTTTATACAATGCATAGACTGAACTTACTCAGTTTTTGTGACATATTTTCTTCTAACCTTTAATAATTTTTGAAACCACTGAGAAATATTTGTAACATACTTTATACATGAAGATTTGGAAACTTTAGAGATGTATTCAGACATAAAATTACTTAGTTTATTACCTATTTTCTTGTCATTATCTATTTTCTTGCTTATAGATAAAAGAGATCTATTACAGGGGAAGTATGTTAATTTTGGAGATGAGTACAATACTCACCATAGCTAGTCAAGGTTGGGTTTTCAGAAGATCTCTCCTGTGTTACGTATCTGATGTAGAGCCATACTTCTGTGTCTAGGACTGGATAGTCTCCAGGCAAGAGCATTGAAGAAGTTTGTATATAAAATTGCTCATTTGCTGACGAGAATATCTATTATAGTATCTGCAGAATTGAAGGGGGTCAGTATGACTGGAAAGTAAGAAATGTAGCATGTATATGTGTGTACATTTAAGAAAACAATAAACCTGATTTACCAGTTACAGACTTGTTTATATAACATTAAAATACACAACATTTTGGAACAGTTACAGAAGTGAAGAAGAGCTTGAGGTATGGAACTAAATAAATATGAGGTAAGATACAACATAGTTTTACCAAATACAGGATGTGTGAGGGTAATGTGATATTTTCCCAAGAGAAGATAACTGATTTTCCAGACAAGTGAACTGCAGCAGATCTCATATATCTAGAATACAATGCAGTCTTTGAATATAGTGTCTCATGAGAGGTTATTAGTTCAGCAGCAGAAGCTGAGGATTAATACATATACTATAATGTATTTAAAGATCTGGATAAAAAAAGGCTATGTTGGGTGAAGCTGAAAGGGTAACTGTTGGGTTGGAAGGAAGTCATTACATAGAAATTTCTCAAAGATCTATCTTTAGACCATTTTGTTTAATATTGTCATAAATAAAATTGGCAGAAGTAGACACATGCTAGTAAAAATTACTAAGGTCACAAAATATCCTTAACAGAAAGGAGGATCAGAATATAATTTGGTAGGAAAACTGAGAGACCATGAGAACTGAGAGTAACAGTATTATTAGGAAGGAGTATTAATAGCACAGGGGACATGGTTGTGAACTAGGGACTGAAAGTTGCTAAGATAATAGCATTTTATCTATACAAGACAGAGAATAAAACATGTCCACGTATGTGGTCATGAAATAAGTAAATGCTACTCGAGCACACCTTGAACAAAGTATTTCTACTAGAGACAGAGAGGTACTTTTCTCATAAAGCCTCTGAGCCTTGGTGATCATGACTGAGAAAGATACATTTATAAAACTAGAACAGGCAGAAAGAAAGATCGTTGAATGTCTGCAAATTATTCTTTGAGGAGAGACTGGAAAAGGAGGCTCTCTTGCTAGTCTTGCAAAATGGAGATTGAGAAAAGTATGATTAATCACCAGTGGGGGGAAGGGAGAAGATGCATTTGAGTTAAATCAGTGCTGGCACAGTGACATAAATTAATTTAAGAGGGAAATTATAAGAAATCTGTTTTTTTTTCATGAACCGTGAATGCTGTGAAAATTTGGAACACCCTTCTAGAAGAAAAAAGTCAAAATCTTGATTTATTTCAGTGAAACTATAGTAGTTTACAAAAAAGATTGTGTTGTAGGTTGTCTTCATTTACAGATGACGAGAGTTAATGATCCAGGGAAGTATCTTAAGCATGGTGTCGTGTTCACCACCTTCCGTTTTGGTGCTTATTGCCTTCATTTTCAGAAGAGCACATCTGACATGCTTTGCAGTCTGTTCTCTCAGGAAGTGTTGTGGCTCTGATAATTACTCGAGTGCTCTTCATGGAATTAGGCTCAAATTCAGTTGCTCAAGCTCACACAGGAGGCATGCTGCAGAGCTAGGTTTTAAATGTAAACTTTCAAGGTCCTAGATACATGTCTTAAGCATATAACCATCCTTTCATCTTTGCACTTACATTTCAGTTTTAATTTATCTATCATACAGCTGCTTTTCTGGCAATAATCTAAGTGGAAGATCAAGAGGGTTTGGGTTTTGTCTGCTGTTGCTATGTAACAAAATCCACAGTATAGAAGTTACACAAAATGCATACCTGGTTGTTGAAACACGAATGGATATTGGTTTACATGTGTTCAGGAACTCCCATTTGCCTGTAGTTGCAATGGGTGCTTTGTTTTCCATGCTTTTAATGGATGGAAACACACATCACATTTCTGTGAATCTTTATTCTACTTGAAGAATAACTGAAGTTATGTAAGGAGTATGCAAATAACTCAAGACTTCTAATTAATTTGTTTAAACCTCCTGTTCCTGTAAGGAAAACTATAAAAATTAACTATATAAGAAAATATGAATTTGTGCACAGAAGTGTTAATACAGTATTCAGTAATGGATGTGCTTTAGTGCATATAGGGTTTTATTACTTTTAGTAATAAATATAGGGTTTTATTACTTTTAGTAATGTTCTGGTTTTAAACATTTAAAATTAGTTCATAAAATCTAAAAAATAAATTGAATTTATATGACGACAAAATATACTCGGTTACTCTTTCGTATGGTATAAGTAGTTTTTTAAGAGTATCCCTGAAGCTGGTGTTATAGGTCCTCCACCCATCAGTAACTGCAATCCATAAACTACTGCTGCATGATGATTTAGAATGGGTGCAAGAGAAGGGAATATATACCTACCTTGTTCTTCTATGCTTTCTTTAAACACCTGGTGTTGGAAATTTACTGAACTGAGGTGGGTCTTTTATTTGGTTCAGTACACACTTTCTTATAAGACTGAAAAATAGGAATGAAATACTAGGGTTTAGATTTATCAGATCATGTGAGATTTTGATGAGATATTTAGTAGAAAATACCCAAATAGCGTAAAGATATTTACGTTTTGAAAACTGGTTGGCAATTAATTTAGAGAAAGATCCTATGCTGTTTGTCATAAGTATATACATATGTTTATTACAAAATATCTCAAACTGTGTATGTAGATGAATATACTATTCAATTTCCAGGTTTTGCTTTTTTTTCTTGTTTTGCCAGTTTCCAAATTCTATATGTTTTGCTTATGTTGTAGATCACATGCTCACTTTGTCTACCATTTTGTTCTTGTAGCTGATGTATTTAGTATGCTAGTGATTATCCAGTAATGATAATAATGGTAAATTTCTAGATTTCACTGGAATGAAATTTTCAATATCTTTGAAATTCATATTATCTCCTAACTGAGCACAAATTTACCTCATTTAAGTATCCTGTGTTCCTTACTGGGTAGTAAACCTTCTGTTTTTACCTCCAGCTTAATTTTTTTGTTAGGAAAAAAACCCAACTTGCAACACACTGATTATAAGCACCAAAGTTTTAATGTAAAGTAATTTTTAGTTAGTGTAGTTTTATTGTTGATGGCAACATCCTTGGCGATTATCTAGTGAAACCTTTTCTCCATATCTGATTTCCTTATTAAGACCTATTTGTGTTTTATAACATATTAGCTTCAAAGTATCTGCAAGAAGGGCATAAGTGACTTCATTACTTTTGAACTCCTTGTATCCATAGCGCTTGACAAATTCAGAGAAACACCTTACATATTATTATTATTATTTCTTATTATTACTATTATTTATTATTATTATTACTATTACTATTATTTACTCTATATTATTCTCATTATATATATACACAAATTGCCTTTTTTTGTTGTTGAAAAGTAGAGAATATTTCTATCAGGAACACTACTTCTTCAATAAGCAGGTTTGAGGGAAAACTTTTTTTTGTGGATCTCTTCTGGAGAGAAGTTTTTCCACTTTGTGCTGGGCAAATATATTCTGCTGTAAAGCAAGGAAATGCAAACTCAACATGCTCTGAAAATCTTTTACAGTACTATACTGAGTACTTAGAAGGCTTGTAGAGTGAAATCTGAGATTGCAGATAAAGTGCTAACCTATGATAACATTTTAATGTATTCATAAAGAGCATTAGTGACATAGTTTCTATCCTTTCCAATGTTTCACAATTTTTGTGTACAAGTAGGCAGCTCTAACCAAGTAATTTGTAAGAATTTTTGTTAAATTGGAGGACCTTACCATAAACCAAAAATGCTTAAAAAGGCATATTGGCTTTTATAGCCAAATGATGAAAAAACCTCTTTCAAAAATAAGTGCTGTAAAATTAACTTATTTTTCTTATAAGTGTGGAGGGTAGCAGTATTTGATCCAACTGGTTTGAAAGATGAGCATGGAAAAAATGGCTTTAGATTATTGATTTGAATCTGGAAAGAAGTGAAATACCTACTCTTTAGGTCAAGTTTTATTTGCAAATTTTTAAATATTAACATCTGGTATTAAAGGATTTTAGTTTATTTTTGAGGTTGAAGAGATAACTTTTGAGAGCTGCCATTTACTTGTTTGGGCACATAGCATTTGGCACATAAATATCACTGCTTTACTTCGGATAAAAAATGGTACTTAAACTACCCTTCAATATTTCTCAAATTTTATTTATTACTTTTGTGTGTCTGTCTGCCTTTTCTAGAGTGCATAGATTCATGCAGACCTATTGGGAAAAAAAAAGTTAGTTACACCTCTAGATTAGTTAACAGTTTCATGCAGTTATTTATGTATTGGCATCCAGTGGCTTGAGAGTACCTGAAGTGTAACTCTCACTGGTGGACAAGCACTCAAGACAGACATTTAAGGTAAGGTAGGCTGCTTCTGCCATTTAGATTTCACAGGTTTCCCCACAAGGCTGGCAGATCTATAGCTGCACATCCTGCACAATTTTAATGCGTCAGCTGAAGGTCAGGAAGGAGACAACGAAGCACTTAAAATTGTTTGCTAACATAACTGATGCCAAACATTTACATGTAAAACGATCATGCTTCTGAAGTTTATTTCTTAATCTCGAATTTAAAAATCAGTAAATTATTATATGTACAAAATAATACATTTTTAGGGTTGCTCAGCTGTATTTAAGTTTAAATAAATCCAGAAATTTCATTTTTGCTTGAACACTCCTTTATAATTTTCAGCACATTACCACATATAGTAAGGTTAATGTCTTTGAGTTTTCAAAACAAATGACAAACATTGTTAAAGAGTATATTTTTCACACATATTTTTACTCTAAGAGATAGTGTAAAAATTTCATTGGTAGCTTTCAAGCAAAAAAAATTGACAAATTCTGTGATTTATATTAATTCATATCCATTTGTATGCATGTAAATGCTCACAATCTGAACTGTGTAAATGCTGGCTTCTTTAAAAGCACATTAATATTGACAAGAAACACAGATGTCTACTAATACACTGCCTACTGAAATTCTACTAATTTATTATTGTAAATTAATACACTGCATTTTATTTGCATACATCTTGCCCACATGGAAATCATTAATATCTCAACATTGTATTGCAAGTTGAAGGACAATTTTCTTGCAAATCCAGCAGAATTTACTATATAGAATAATCTTCAAATGCTTATGTTGCAGTGAAATTTCTGTTTGACAATCTCTGTGGCTCTCTGTAAAGCTCAAAAGACAAAACTTCGAGACCTCATAATAGATGGAATAATGTAACCATGATCCTAGATTATTAAGGTCTCTGAGTCCCACAAAGTCAGTTTCACCTCTGATGAAGAGCAAGCCAGAAGGTGGGCTGCTATATGGAAGTGGGCTGCATATGTACTGCTTTCAGACCTAGGCTGCTGGGACTGCATCCATTAGCTCCCATTGTAAGCCCTCCTTAAGGAAGCCGAGGTAAGAAATTGTAGGATTTATGGCCTCATTGCTAGCAATAATGTAGGAGGAAAAAACCCAATAACCCCAAACCATTGCCTATAAGGCTGCTGTACAAACCCTCATATTGTAGCCTGAAATGTCACTCTTGACACTTTTAAAAAAAAAAAGATAAATCATGGATGTTTATCTCTGCTGAAAGGGAAAACAAGTCAAGGACCTGTTCTCTGGCCGTGGGTCTGACCGACACAGCTTAGCTTGTGTCTATATAGCTAAATTCTATTCCCATTCATTCCTCCTCCCCAAACAAGTAAACCCTCTAAATTAGCAGCTGTGGGGAATGATCACTGGCCTCTGTGGCCCTAAACTGGCCCTAAAACTCTGTATGGCACACCAGTGCAATTTAGCAACAGGGAAAATTCTGTCATGTTCACATTCGAGCCCTGACTGTATTTATTTTGTTTTTGAAGACAACTGGGGCAAGGGTAGACTCCTACAAACAAGGGTAGCTTGTCCTGGTAGCACCTAGGGACTCCTCTTTAACTGTGAGCTGTGAGTCAATTCAGACCCTCATCCTTGATTCTCACTCAAGCTACAGTGCACGTGGACCATATCTATGCCCATGGTCCTTGCCAGTGCAGGTTCCTGTGCCTGTGCCCATGGACCTCACTGATCCTGGCCATGACTTGACTCATTGACTGGACCTTGGACTTACCTTGTCACCATGAACTTCTCTGGAGATCATTGGGCTCTTGGTTGACCCTGGTGACCATCACTAACCTGCTCTGCTCACCTTATTTGGAGACAGGGCCTGGATCTGTGACGCCCCTGCCCATCCAACCTGGCTGTCACCCTGGCTCCTGACTCCCTTGCCCTATGGACCAGTCTGCCCTTCTACTCCTGTTCTTTGCTTCCTATCTCTTAACTAAGTATTTAGTTATGTGTGGACTTTCTTTGTTATTGAATATCAGTTTACTTTCTTCAAATGACTGAACAGATATGACAAGTCTTGGAACACTTGGAATCCAGACACCTTCTGTCTCTCTGCTGTTGATTTTCTCAAGAAACTCAAGTAGGTCAATGAAGTCTAACTTTCATGTAGAAAAGATACTTTAATTTTTCCCCCCTTTTGTCATTTATTACATAATCCTATTAATTCTATTCTTTGTAATAGTTTCATCTAAAGTGGACAGGGGTGAAATCAGTTTACCTGGTACAGATTACCCTGAAACTTTTTTTAAAGGTTGAAAGAATTAGTTGCCATCCAGGTATCTTGTGCCAAGGAAGTTTTAGGGGAGAGGTTGCGCATTATTATTGAAGTATTTCATGCTGGATTTCCTACATCTGGAGGCAGTTAGAATTAAATTTTTTTCCCTACTCTGCTCTTCAACAGACCCTCTGATGAATCCTCTATATAATATTTTGTGCATAGAAGCAACAAAGCCAGTTGGCTGTGTAAGCTACCTGCATTCCGTTAGAATCAACATAATTACTTGAATCATTACCATGTTAAAATTTTTCTAACATCCCTTGGAGAAGAAACTTTTAAGTAAAAGAGTTCTTTCAGGATATACTATAGTGGTGGCAACATATCTTAGCCTAAGACTTTCTGAAATATTCAAATTTGTGCCCGTGGGCTCTGATGGTGCAATTCTTTCTGATTATTATACTGCTGTAAATCCTAACCTGGAGCACTGTGAAATGAAAACATATGCTCTTGTTATTTTTCATGTACACATCTAGATGGAAAATGTGCAGATTTAGAACTTGTTTACAAATCCTTACAGAATACACAGTGGATTGACATCCAACACTTCAAACTCTGGCTGCTCAAAACATGGCATGTCCAACTTGTACTTTCTTATTTGGCCAAAAGAGAATTGTGACAAATTAAATACTTGAGTAAATCTGTCATGGTTTGAGACTTTTGTCCTGTATGAGGATCCGTCTCCGGAAGGATGTGGTTTTTTTTTTGTATTCTATATCAAAACATCCTGCTAGAAAGTGCATAAGTATGGAGGAACCAGGAAGTTCTGGTTTCTTGTTTTTCTTCTTCTTGGGGCTTCTTCTTCTTGCTTCTGGCCTGCGATCTTGGAAGAAGCGGCAGAGAGAGAGAGAGAGAGAGAGAAGGGGAGGAGGCCTGCCCTTATCAGCTGTTCTGTTCCGAGCCGCTTGCAGAAGTACCGGAGGAATGCGATGAAGTTTTGCTGACTTTCTGGCAGTTGAGAATTCTTCTCTCGGAATTTTGGACTTTCGGTTTTGTATATATTTATTTTGCTCATTCCCCTATCCCTGTGCCCTTGTTTGTTATTTCCTTTTTCTATGTTTATTAAAGCTGTATATATGTACAGTTTTCTTTAAAATTCCCAACCAGTGTCGTTTTGTTTTTTTTTTTTTTTGGTTTCTTTTTTTTCCCTTCTTTCCATGGGGGGAGGGAAAACTAAACTCTGTCTCCGCTTTGCAATCCGTCAAACCGAGACAAAATCACACACTTGAGTCTGTGTAATGAGAACGTGCTGGTAATCTCATGGTCACAGTGCTGGCAAGCTGAGTGTTCTTCACTTTCAATACTTATTAAATTTTTGTTTGACTTTTGTTTACCTCAGGTCACCCAAACTGCCCAGTTACCACTATTTATATCTGGCGATATTTAGATTTTTTTTCTAAATATACTTTTGAAACAACACTGAAGCAAAGGATTTTCAAAATTAGTCAAGAACTCCTTGAAGTGATTCAGATCCATGAAGAAAACTATAGTGAGTTATTTTTAGTATGTGGATTAAAATTTAAATACTGTCACTTTTGATATACAAGTTTATTTTTGATGTGGAGTTAAACAATTTCCTGGAAGTCTGTATAACGATGTCATAGCTGCAGTGAATAAGCGGATGTGTATCCTAAAGCTGGATGGTCCTTACTGTCCAGATATGCTTTTGCTACAGCACTTTTATGGCTCTTCATGCTATGTCATATTTGTTTGAAGAAATGGGATCCAAAATTGCCTGAGTTTAACTTCATCAATTGGACTACACCAGGAAATTGGGATTTCAGGTAGCTGAAGCAGCAGCCACTGGGATCTATGGATATCCTTCACTTTCCTAGTTTTGTCTGGTTTATCATATAGTAACAGCAGGCTGTGTGCTTCTTCTGAATAAGCCATAAAATGCTGTCAGTGCAAGAAACACTTCCCCAGAGCTGCAATTATATGCCAACACTGAGCATTTGTTCAAGGAGCTCTCAGGGTAAGAGAGGCATAGTATCTTGCCCATGACTGCCTTTTGAGGCAAAATTAAAGAATTTTTTGGCCAATATTCTTCAGCAAGATGGTGGAATCTCATGGAAGTCGCCCAGGAATGCCGTGGGAGTAGCTGGAGGGTATGTGGAAAAGGTGTTACCTCTGTCTGGCAGAAGACACTGATGTTGCTGCTTTCAGCTGAATTATCATCTCAGCACACTTGTGTTTCAAGTACTTAACTAGTAAATGCAGTCATGTAATTTTAAAAAAAAAGTTCTTTAAAGTGTCTTACTTAATGTAAATAATGTTGATTGATTACAGTAATGTAGTTCTTAATTTAAATCATGGATTATACAATGCCATAGACTACTTTTAAAAAAGAGGAGTATTTATAATGTAAAAACTATGGTAAAAATACATTCATATTTCATTAGTGCCATTGATTTTTTTTTTTTTAAAAAGTAATCAAGCCCCAGAGTGCACCAAGAGGCTTAATTTCCCCAAGGAGCCACATCTGGCATCCCCCAACAAATCCCAAAAGCCCAACATAGCCAGTTCAGCCCTGGCTGAGGACAGATGTGGGCAGCCCTAAGACCAGCTCCATCCCCAGCCTGGCCATGTTTAGGACCTGCTCAGGATGGGCACCAGATGACTTGTGCTGTGGTGACCCTCTGCTCCTGTCTCTTCCTCAGGAGCCCTATTATGCTGATCCCTTATTGAGAGGTTAATTTCTAGGATAACATTTTTCTTCAAAGCTAATAAATTTATACATGCTGAAACAGTCAGAAGAGACTTCATCTGCTATAAAGATCAGACAGGGCCTGTCTGATAATCTGATGAATGTTGCGGGCTTTAAAATGCTGGATACACATTCTGAAGAAGGAAAATTAATTACAGCCTTATTCTCACTGGTGTCACCATTTGCAAAGTAGTCATAGAATCATAGAATCATAGAATAGTTGGAAGAGACCCATGAGGATCAACGACTCCAACTTCTGTCCCTGTGTAGGGCATGCCAAGTATGACACCACGTGCTCGAGAGCATTTTCCAAACGCTTCTTGAACTCAGTCAGGCTTGGTGCTGTGACCACTGCCCTGGGAAGCCTATTTCTGTGCTCAACCATCCTCCAGATAAAAAACCTTTTCCTGATATCCAATTTAAACCTCCCCTGATTCAGCTTCCTACTGTTTCCCCAAGTCCTGTCACCTCCGTCGACCAGCTGGCAACGCCACAGTTAATGCACCCAGGACATGGTTGGCCCTCCTGACTGCCAGGGCACACTTCTGGCTCATATTCAGTTTGCCAACAGCCAGCACCCCCAGATCCCTCTCCACCGTGCCGCTCTCCAGCCACTTGTCCCCTGGTATGTCCATACCACCAGGGTTGCCCTGTCCCAGATGCAGAATCTGGCATTTGACCTTGTTAAACTTTATGTGATTGGAGATTACCCATCTCTAATTTTTCGAGGTCTCTCTGCAGGGCCTGTCTNGCTGTGGGAGACAGTGTCAAATGCCTTACTGAAATCGAGATAAACCACATCTACCGCTCTACCATCATCCATCCACCTAGTTATTTCCTCATAGAAGGCTATAAGGTTGGTCAAACATGACTTACCCTTGGTAAAGCCATGTTGACTGCTCTTAATGACCCCCTCATCCTTGATATGCCTAGAGATAGTGCCAAGAACAAGTTGTTCCATCACCTTTCCAGGGATGGAAGTGAGGCTGACCGGTCTATAGTTACCCGGGTCCTCCTTCTTGCCCTTCTTGTAGACTGGAGTGACATTTGCTTTCCTCCAGTCCTCAGGCACCTCTCCTGTTGTCCATGACTTACCAAAGATGATGGAGAGTGGCTTAGCAATGACCTCTGCCAGCTCCCTCAGCACCCTTGGGTGCATTCCATCCGGACCCATTCTCCTCCAGGTGTTTTTCAATACCTCCCAGAATAATCGGAAAAGATTATTTTACTGGTCACCAAAGTGAGACTGACTGGCCTGTAGTTTCCAGGGTCCCCATTCCTGCCCTTCTTGAAAATTTGAACAAGAAATAGTCACTAGAGTCATTGGCACTCTTCAAACCATTCCAGGTTTTCTGCTGAAAGTGTAATACTGTTCCCTGCCACAGGCACATTTCAAATCACAGCTTGAGTGATTTGTGTGCAGGTGTGCAAAAGTAGTCAAAAAAAGTAATATTGGCTAAGCCTGAACCTTATAATTTCCTCTGCTAAATAAATATTTGCATTGGTAAGTGTCCTGTCCCATGCCCTACATGACCTAAAAAAATTGATTGGCACACTGAACTCATATATGCACATTTGCCAGACTCCCACTGATTATACCCTGCAATTTCCGCATCCATTTATAACGTGTACATATACTGTAGTACAACCTCCTCCAACTTTTACTCTGTCCCCTTTTTATGTCTCTCAGGGAACACAAGGCTGTAGATTGTCTCTACAAACTCAGAAAATCAGTTCTCTCTCTTCATGAAGTGGAGGAAAGTACATCTGGATGGTATTCTCAGGAAACATCTTTTTAACTGCTCCAGCTCTGAAACATGGCTCAAGCACTTCCATCAGTTGCGTAAGTAACAATGGCTGTAATGGATCATCTTTTACATTACAGGGCAAGATGAGAATCTTTCAGATAAGGAGAGGCCAAATTATAGGGTTCCTTGAAGACAAAGCCCATCATTATAAGCTGTTCTTGGATATGCACAGATAGTCACTTCGGTGAACAAGTAACAGGAGTCACCCTGCTATGTTTTGGGTGGGGCTTTGAGCAACCTGGCCTAGTGGAAGGTGTCCCTGCCCTTGGCAGGGGGAGTTGGATTTATATGATTTTTAAGGTCCCTTCCAACCCACACCATTCTATGATTCTATGATTCTATGTAAACACTGAAAGTACTGTCATATGAAAAATATTTTATGTGCATTCAGCCCAAACCACTCTTCTAAGAGCATTTTGCCTACATCCAAATACTTGGTACAATAACAATACTTGTAAAATAATGTTTTAAATTTAGGAATAAACCACAAAATTCTACTTGAATATAATTAATATTTGTACATGTATACTTGAATGGGAAAAATTAGTCATATGCCTTGCTATGCTTAAATTTAATTCAGTAGCACCAAGTTTCCACAAAAACCCCATCCACTCAAACACATATTATTTCTAACCTTAGTGCATATTCTTTCCAAGTGTATTCTTTGAAAATCAAGACCGTTGCACATTTCATGCAACTGCATTTTCACAAAAAATACAGAGGGAGGAGACAGAAAGACAGCTTTAGTGTGACTCCATCCAGCAACTATTTGAGCAATCAATGGTGAAAGTCAAAGGTTGCTTTATTTGTCTTTAAAGTCAATGGAGGAATGAAACTACTATAAAAGTATCCAGAGCTGAGGAGTCAAATATTTATTAACACTGAAGGAGACATTGAGCTGATTACATGGATTCCAGTAGGATTTTAGGTTCCTCTTTCAAATAAAATGCAATCAATATAATCTATCAGAGCAGTCCTCAGTTTATTAGATTCTTCTACTTAGAATGTCTTTGCAGAGTTCAATTTGTCTTATTGGTTTGTGTTGAGATACTAAGGGCAGAATCTTCTAGAGCTATATATAAAGAGTGATTACTGTTCTTCTTCCACCTCAAAAGAGTAAACCCTAGTAAAATAAATAGATGACATTAAGTTATTTTTATCTCAAACTTCCACAGTTCAGACCTGGAATTCTAAAAATGGTATCAATTTTGGCCAATCTCTATTTATAATACTGAAATTAATGTGTACTTGGTGATAAAACATTGAGGAGGGCTAAGGTAGAAAACTTTAAACACTGTTTATAGTGGGTTTTTATGTCTTTTTCCCACAGTTTCATGACTTTTAGGATGACATTAAGCATAATTACATCAACACCATAACTACATTTTGTAATAAAATATTGCAATTATGTAAATATATGTGCTCTAATTATGTGATTAGGCCAACAGTAATTATGTATCTGCATAGCCAGTTATGAGTTAAAATTACATTAAAAACAATGCCACTCAATGTAAAGCATAAAAATAAAATCAGAGATGTGGAAATGAAAAATATTGAAACGTAGGTTTTCGCAAGCCATTCACTCATATAAACTAATATTGCTCCACCTTATTCACATCTTTGCTCTGTTTCTGAGCTGTCACAGTACCTAGGACTACTTCTGTGGTTCTTTTCTTTTACCTGTTGTTCAAAGATGTTTACAGTGAAGTGACACAAGGCAAAACAATATAGCTGTGTGTCTCCCAAGAATTCTCTGTTAATTACAGATTCCTCCTTAAAGAAAACCAAAATCCCTGATGGTTTGTTTTGCAATGTGATTTAAAAATATGCGGTTGACAATGAATGAATTAGAAGGGCTCTCAAGGCTAAAGCTATCTTGTGTACTGAGAGTTAGGAGGGTTAGATCTTGCTGACTAGCACTGAGCGTAGAAAATTTCAGTGATTGTCTTGTTGACAGCAACACTGAACATGGTTTAAACATATTGCTTCACCTGTTCACAAGCTTGATTTGCTGCTTATTGACAAATTTCTATGATATCAAATATTTTCCAAGCAGAAAACTTAGCAGTGTGACTTTTCTGTATTTCTGAAGACATGCTTGTTTTAAGTACATGAACTTATGAACTCTGATCACAAAGGGTTGCATATGCCTTCCCGACGGGTCTCCTGAAAGCATGAGAGGACTCTTGATTTATATAGATACTCAGTTTATTTAACTAAATGAGATAATGTTATTTGTTTTTGATCTACAGCCACACAAAAATCTTTGAAGTAATATATTTTGCTTTTCAAGTAGTCATGACACGTAGACAGAGGTAGCTTAAGCGGTTCATTCAGATTTAGAAGCTGTAATTTATCAAGTGCAACATATATAGAGAAATTAACTTGATGCAGCTAATGCACTGAACTTCAAGCTATCCTTTCCAATTGAGCTGCTTTTAACTAAGGGCATATACAGCAGTAACTCATAGCTACAGATTTACAATATTTGGGAACATCAGCAATTTTTGCATCTGTAATTCATCACTTTTAGGTGAAAAGCAGAACTAGCACATCCCCAGAGGGTTTCCCTATTTAAGACACTGCAGTAGGCACATCAGATGGAAGAAGTTTATTTTCTTAGTAAACCTGATCCTACTTATAGAGCTGTAATGTCAGGTTGTGGGTGACGAAATGCTAGCCACATATAAAAACCTTTTTCACAGTTTATTAAGCCTGATAATAAAGCATTATTTTTATTTTTTTGTAAGGAATCAATCACATTTTTTTCCTAAAGCAATTCCTATGTTTTGTTCTGCATAACCTTTCTGTAACAAATCCGATCACAAGAGAAGATTATTTCAGTGTGGAAATCATGTATATATAACCCAATTTATTGTTTTAGATCTTCTTTCCCGCTGGGTGTGATAATGATTCAGAAGGCTGCAGAAGAGAGTAAGCATAAATTTTGTAGGCCAATAGTTATTCTAGGCAAATAAGAGATATTCCAGATACAGCATAAGAATATGCCTTGTTGGTTTTCTGTGGTGCAGAAAGAAGTAATAATAACATGGTGTGGAAAGAATTTGGTGTTACCTAAGGTTTACATAACCAGGCTTTTTAGTGGATGAAATTCCATTTAAAGCTATTAAGCTACTTGTGATGGAGTGAAGAAGATGATTTTTGGTCATACAGACAAACACTGAGTTCAGAGGTACTGGAATGGTGCAAAAGGAATGAACATGGTCCAGATAGACACTGAAATGTTAGACTGAAGAAGACCAGCTTAGGGCAAAGTAACAGATCTTTTAAAATGTAGTAATAGTCAGAGTGAAGTAAAAATGTCTGTACAGAAATTTTGAAAGGGCTCCAGACTCTAGAAGTTGCAATGTACATAAAAAGATTTGCCATTTTCCTTCCTTCCTTCCTTCCTTCCTTCCTTCCTTCCTTCCTTCCTTCCTTCCTTCCTTCCTTCCTTCCTTTCTCAACCAAACTTAATTTTATTGATAAGTTAGGATTCATTCATACTTTTTATAATTTTGACAGTTTTTTTGTGTTTTTTTTCTTTTTGTTGTGTGTGTGGGTCTTTTTTCCTCTTGGGATTTATAAAAGCACTATGTGATATTAATTCTGTTTAATTCAGGTATCTATCCTGCATATACATTTTGTGTGCTCAATGAAGCGATTCTAGTGTAAGTGCTGAAGATCTCAGCTTGGTGGGTTAGCTCTCTTTCAGAGGGTATCCATTTCAGTTAAACAGTCTTATGTTCTAGCATTGGTATTTTTCATTGGGAAACACTTCACCAAGTACTTCTCACAGCCTCCTTTACATGGAGGCTAGCTGTGATTTGCAAAGTCTGGACAATACATGGATTTTGCTTCAGAGGTATGATTATACTCCTGATACAAGAACACACAGATCTGTAGCAAAATCCATGTCTACACAGGTATAAGATTTCTTCCTATCTTCCCCTTTTTTCATCACTATACTTTTCTCAATATCAAAAGGGATTCTTGCAGCATGTTTCAGCATTATTATGCTCCTGAATTAAAAACAAAAAGTTCTTGAAAAATCCCTTATGAAAAACATGTGAGGATTTCACAAACAATGACATAGTTTATTAATCCTGAGAAAAACCTTGTAGAACAATTAATGATAGTTTGCCATGTTAATCTGTTTATTGCAATAATGGTGTAATATTAAATGTCAAAAGTATTACTCATTATAAGAATATTTAAGCTGAATTTATAAAATTTTTCCAGATAATTTATATAATTTGGTATTTGTCATTTTGTAAGAATGGTTATGATGTCTGTTTATACATAAGGAGTGAATAGATACATTTTATGAATTCATATGAAGCAGAATTTTGATATATGAAATCCACAACTTCTATAAGAAAAAAACCATCATCTTCTTTGTATGGGGCTTGAGGGGTCAGAAACATGAGGCTACATTTCATGTGTCTTTTAACTAGACTGCTTACCAGCTGACATTATTGTTTGATAAATTACCTATATCCATCATTATCAAGCTCTACCTTAAATTTGGAGGTCAGTGGCCTTTTGCATCATGATTCACAAGACCTGACATCCCCTCATTGCTTGCGGAAATTTCCCTTCTGTTATACTGCTGTCCCAATCCGTGCTTCCATGTTTGCTTGTAGTCTGCCTTGCACTATTGTTTTTGCTGATCGATCTCCATTTCTCCTTGGTATGTCCCTGAAATATTTCAGCTTGCTCTCCTTGATGTTCTGAGAGCAGTAAATGGTTCTTTCTGCACTGCTGCAATATATGCTCATTTGTCTTTCCTGCTCTGAGGTCTTCAATGTTTATCAGTCACACAGAATCTCAAAGGACTCTGATGACTTCACATTTGCTGCCTAGAGGATCCAGCTTTCACAGTTATACCTGGCAATAGATCAAATTGTCAGTGATAACACCAGCTTGACCTTTACGAGCAGGTCTCCAACCTGCCCTTTTCTCTCAGCATACCTTTTAATTTAACATCTGCTGAATATGGTATAGCTAGCCTTATCCAGATGTCACCTTGCTCAGATGTAGCAATCTTTATGCACAATGAAGACTAGCTAGTTTCTGTATTTTCCTCCTTCTTTCATACTTCTTTTTAATGCAAATAAAATGATCCAATGTCTTCCTTTCTTATCCTTTATTGCTATGTTTGTACTTGAGTGAAAGAGTCAGACTCATTTTTTAATCAACTTACTTCTGTGGCAATAATCTAGCATTATTGCAAATTCAACTTGAATTTGAAATAAACTAAAATTTTGGACCTCGAATGAAAACTGTTTATTGTCAGACTTTTTTTCCAGGGACAAGTATACTTCTGAAGTCTATAGTTTAGTGGCAGAAAATTAGACCCATAATGCAATTCTTCCTCATCTGGAAGTTTTTGATTTTTTAGTACATTACTTATATTTGCTTTCAGAAACAGGTTTTGTTTCCAGAAAACTACATGAAATAAATAAAAAAATAATTTCAGTAAAGTCTGTTGGTAAGTGGATTGTATTTGGTCAGGAGACGAGTAAAAACGTGGAGTCCACAGTGGTGTGTGCTGGGACTTGTGTTATTTAATATCTTCATCCATGACTTGGAGGAGCTGATGGAGTGTGTACTTCTCAGGTTTGGAGATGACATCAAATAGCAGGGGGACTGCTGATGCACTGAAGGACAAGGCTGCCATTCAGAGGGAGGTAGAGAGACTGGAGGAAGGGGCTGACAGGAACCTCACAAAATTCAGTAAGGACAAAAGCCAAGGTTTGCATGTTGAAGGGAAGAATCCCTGACAATGAGAGAGGTAGCAGCCTCCTGGCCCAGGGGGCAGCTCTGTTAAGAGACCCTGAGGGTCCTGCTGAGCAGTGAACTGAGCCTGAGCCAGCAGTGAGACTTGGCAGCAGAGAAGTCAAAAGTGTCCTGGGTTGTGTTAGCAGGAGCACAGTCAGAAGAACAAGAGAAGTGATTATCCTCTTCTGCTCAGCACTTTTTAAACCATACTTGGAAATATACATCTAATTTTGGCCTCCCAGTTCAAGAAAGTCCTTGAAAAACTAGAGTGAATTCAGTGAAGGGCCACCAAGATGGTCAGGTGGGCTGGAGCATTTGCCCTGTGAGAAAAGGCTGAGGGAGCTAGGTTTACAGAGCCTGGAGGAGAAATGGCTCTGGGAGAGCCTAATAGCAGCCTCAGTGCCTACAGGGAAATGATTGAGCAGATGGAAGCAGGCTGTTCATGCAGCAGTGCATGGCAGGAGACAAGAGACATCAGACATAAATGAAACAAGAGAGGTTCAAACTGGAGAGGAGAAACTTTTTCACATGAAAACAGTCAATCGGTGGGGAGGTTGCCCAGAGGTTGTGCAGTTTCCATCCTAAGGAGGTTTTCCAAGACAAACTTTGATAAAGCTCTGAGCAACAAAGTCTGATATCGGAGATAACTTTGCTTCGAACAGAAGGCTCGACTAGAGACCTTCCTTAGGTCCCTTTCAAATGGAATTCTGTGGTTCAGTGATTTGTCTAATATGAAGCAACTGTCATAGATTCACTTTCTGATATTGAACCAGAGTATTGAAAGGAAACAATTGAAAAGACTTACTAAAAACTATGCAAGCAGAACTCTGATGTACCCGTAAGCTGCCTGGAAATGTTAACACTGTATATCAGTGCATCCAGCTGTAATTTGTAGATCATTGCTGAAGGTATGTAAGGTATTACTCATTGTGACCTGTCTCTCTTCACTTTTGGCATCTGTCCCCTAAGGGATGCTGTACCTCTGAGACTGCTTTTTCTATTAACAGACACTTTTGTTAACCCTTTACTTTATCTCAAATGTAAGATTTAAAGATAGTAATAGCACATCAACATAGTACAGTTTTTAATTATTAAAAAAGGATCAGTTTGGAGGGTTTTTTTGGACTGTTTTTGAACTTTCTAAGAAAGAAATTAAAATATTTATTAATTATTATATAAGCTAAAGATTTACAGGTATCTAATACTCTTCTTGTATTAATTGTATAAGCTTATACTACTTATTTCTTTAAACTTACTGTCTCATGTAATATTCTCTTCTACTCTTGTCCTGTGTTAACCTGCATTGAACATCCTAACTGCTTGAAGAAGATTGTCACAGCCCATTTATCTGCCTACACTCAAGAAGACAAGCTCTTTTAGTCCTTCTTGTATGACAGGCATTCCATTATGTGTTTTATCTCAGTAGCTTTTTTTAAAAACATTTTTAAATGTACAACAGCATTTCCTAGATTATTTTTTTATCCATCCTTTGTAAAATGGTACTATTACTTTCTTGGTACAACTAGAAATCCTTGCCTGATGCATCATAGCAAAAATTGTCTTTTTTCACAGGTGTTTAATTAATTTTCTTTTTCAGTGTTTAATTCATATACTCACGTCTACTTTCCCTTCTGCCTTTACACCTGACTGAATTCCCTGTGTAACTATGTAAGTTTTATCTCTAGTCCCTAATGCACACCAGAATATTTCTCACATTTTTATTATATTAGTTCTCAACATCAGGTTTCTCTCTGGATGATACTTAAATGTCTTCTCTAATTACATTGTAGGTTATCGATGTATTTCATAAGTACATATCCCTTTATCTGCAAAGATAAATACTGGCAAAATTAAGTATGCTAAGTCCTAAAAATAATTCTTTAAGACTTTCAGTGATAACTGTTCCATATCAATTCCTGTATCCTACTCTTCACTCAGTTTATGTTGCTTGCATTATTCATATTTAACGAATGTTTGTCAGGTCCCATATTAGGTGTTTTGTGAAATTCCAAACAGGTGAGATGTACCTTTTTGTCATCTAAAGGTCTATTATGTTCTCAAACAAATATATACACCTGCTCAAAGATAAGTTATTATTTTGCTGTTTTTTTGAAAGTCAGCTCTTTTAGGATTGTTAGTGTTGATCACCCTCACATATGAATAATGGAATATCTAGCTTTAGTAACTAGGCAGTGTTTAAGTGTGCTAGGGCACAAGTAGTAACACTGGATAACCATCATGTAAAATTTTCCAATGGACTCTGTAGATTTTTGACTTGACCGGTTTAACATCTGCTTTACTTTTGCTCTAGTACTCTTGGAAAATATGAATTAGCAAGTACTAGCTTCAGTTTTAATTAGCTTAATTTTATGATCTAGATCTAAATTTTTCTTGATGCTTCATTGCTGAGCACATTGGAATAAAGTAAAAAGAGCAATGTAATGTCAAGAACGATTGTAATTCCTGTACCTTTTGAACAAAAATATTTTCTTCTGAATTTTACCTAGTCATAAAGGTGGTAGGCAAGGTGGTGCAGGTGGAAGTTGTGAGGTATTCCTTTCTGCCATGACCCAGAACTTTCCCAAGCACTCCTAGAGGCACAATTCAGCCTCATGCTGGCCTGTAAACAGGATTCAGAGCCTAGGCTGGTTTTGGTCAAAGCAACTTTATCTTCTGGTAATGAATACAACTGCTAAAATGCAAAAATTCTCACTACTCAGGATGGGTTTTAATGTGGGAAAGCTTTTTCAAGACCCTACAAACTAAATTAATGTATTAAAAAGTTTTGCAAAATCTCCTTAAATTGGGTAATAAAAGACCTGTGGGATAAAAAAGATTTGTAGAAAAAATAAAAAAGAAGACATTAAGGAGTTAACAGATGCCACATTCCTTCTGAAAGCAACTGTGTGATACATACTGTTTGCACTCAGTGTCTGCTTAACACTTAACTCATCATTCATCTCCCTGACTCACTTTTTTCAACTATTTACTTTGATACAGCAATAATGGAGCCCTTTGTGGTATTGATGTTCACTCATCCATACATACCAAATTAACAGAGGATCTTTCTTCTTCGGAGTGAGGTTCAATTAGCCCACTTAGAGTCTTGGTATGAGTGTCCTTCCTGATCTTCAGGCCAGGTTGTTTCTAGAAAATGATTTAACTAGATTGGACAGTAGAGAGAGATGACAGTCTTGTTTACTGTCCAGCTGATAGACTAAGCTTATTGTAATTAAAAAAAAAATAAATTAAAAAATGGTGACTCAGAGCCCATTGTATCAGAAAATATATACATGTTGAAACTTTTTATTATTTTTGTTTTTAAAGGGCATTTTAACCACTTATTTTTAGAAGGATTAATTAAAACCCATTCAGCCAGTTGAAAAGTCAACATAGAAAAATAACTTGTTATGATTTTGCTTTTTGTCTAAATTGTCTAGTATAGTATATCACTATAGCACAGAAGGATTAATGCCAATGTTCATACAGACCCTTTTCTGACTCAACATCTATTCATACTGGGTGGTTGCAGCTCTGCATTTGGCATGCAGTCTAACACGAAAATTATATGAAAATGTGGAGTTCACAAACAAACAAGACAAGATAATACACAGATCTGTGTATGTATAATTCCATCTGCAGTCATAAGTCATTTTACCATAAGTTGGCATTCACTAAGCAAAAATATCTGAACTCCTCTATGTAGCAGTCAATAGTTAGTGTATCAAAGAGGATGTTTTCACCAAATCCAGGTGATTCTCTAATCTGGTCTTGTGAGACCCCACATGCAGTACTTTGTCCTGTTCTGGAGTCCCAAACATAAGAAGGTCGTGGAGCTGTTCAAATGAGTCCAGAGGAGGGCCACAAGGATTATCGGGGTGCTGGAGCACCTCTCCTGTGAAGACAGGCTGAAAGAGTTGGGTTTGTTCAGCCTGGAGAAGAGAAGGCTCTGGGGAGACCTTAGAGCAGCCTTCCAGTACCTTAAGGGGGCCTACAGAAAAGCTGGAGAGGGACTTTTTACAAGGGCATGTAGTGGTAGGACAAGGGGAAATGGGTTCAAACTAGAGGAAGGTAGATTTTGATGACTAAGTTGCTGCCTAGTTAATACAATCAGTCCCAGCAATTGGAGGTGTAATGTCATCTGTGTTTATTCCTGCTCGGACATGCACAGGAAGAAAATTCTGACTTCTGCCACACGCTGTGTGGCTCCTCAGAGAGGAAGCAGTGAGCAAAGCGTACTGTAGGAAGTGTTTAATAGCAATACAGAAACTATAATTTCAGGTTTTATTGAGCTAGTCTATTTTGGTTTACAGAACAGCTTTGCCTTTACCAGAAAGAAAGATCAGCTCTATATAAACCACCCTCTGCTCTTATTGGTTGAGACAACATACACGGACAATCTATTCCAGAAGTTAATCAACCTCACTTGCAGAATTATTCTTGCAGCAGGGTTCATTTTGAGTTTCAGATGTACATTTAGGTGTATGCAAAGAAGGCATCTGCATGTGAGCTAAACATCTGAGCTGCTGTTATACTCAGTGAAAATCTAGTCAATAGTCAGTGGAGTCCAGGGGCTTATTCAGATGATCAAATATAAGTGTCAAGTTTTGGCTAAAATGAACAACTCTCTAAGCTTCACTGAATATGACGGTAGCCTAGATATCTAGTTTACATGTAAATACCTGTGTTTTCATCACCTAAATGTAAGTATGTGAAGCTGGAGTTGATTCATATTCCTTCACATCTCATATAAGTCCACATTTCTGAAAATTTCTGAACCACATGTTCTATCCAAAGTAACCATGGGGAATAATTTACTTTTTATACTTCTCACATATTTGAAGACTGTTGTCATTTCTACATTTAGTTCACTTTTCTGACCTAAATAACCTCAGGTTGTACAGCATCTCCCCATAGGCCATATTTTCTAAAGTTCTGATTGTTCTTTTCTGGAGTTTCTCCAACATCTTTACATCTTTCTTGAAGTGCATTGATTAAACCAGATGAAGTATTTCAGCTGAAGCTTGACTATGGAAAGAGTCTTAAGTGGATGACAGTCCTCTTTATTCAACCTAATATGGCAAATCAAAAGCTTTGAAATGAGTGCCATGAACACTTAATTATTCCCCATGAAATAAAATTACTTCAGTAGAAGTATCTAACCCGCTGATATGCATTTCAATATACCTTATAATCTCATTTCATTACTGTCTTTCAAGATTGGTGATTCAAGTCCTTGAGTATGACCAGAAATTTGAACTAGATTTCCAAAAGTATTGAGCTATAGGGCAGGAAGAGAGCAAGTTTATTTTATGACCATGTTGAGAAAGAAAAGATAGGCCTTTCCTCCAATTCTTCGAGCTCAGTATCTTGAGCAGACAAAGAAATTGTCATTCATCTTAATAAGACACTTAATCTGAAGAGATGTGAAACCAAAATACTGCTCCCAATCTTGATTTTTTTCCGATTGTCTTAGGCAGCTCCCTGCAGTCTGGGTGAAGTGAACTTTATTGGTACCTAAAAAGTAAGAACTGCAGTGAGAAATATTGAATCTAAATTGTGTATTCAGGCCCTGTATCTCTTCCTGAATCAGATTTTCTCCTATAATATTATATATTTCTTAGGTATTTTGGTAGTCAAAGGGAAAATCAACTAAGAAAGTATTGGCCTGCTGGCATGCTGGCAAAGTCTCCTGTCTGAAAGTTAAGATTGCTTCAAAATCTGATTTCAGAAGCTGATACACCAGGCCTTGGATATGTTGACCACAGTCTTTTCAGTGTATCCATAGCCAAATCCTTCAAGCTGTAGCACTGACCTCTGTCTAACCAGAAATACCCTTTTAGTGTCTCAGCATGCTTCTACTTGGTGCCTTATGATGCCTTTGTAAGTGCTGAGAAAGAGATAAAGAGACAAACAGAGACTAAACATAAAGTTAACATTAAAATGAGAAATACAGGGTAGTCAAAATTCAGGCTGACAGCAAAGCCCTATATATCAGCCTTACTGTTATCATATGTAGTAAGTGGTTTTCTCTCATTAACATTGTATGTCCCCTGAAACACACAGACATAAGGTTTACTTTGAAATGTGAATACCTTTATTGTACAGGAAGTTTCATAATACCTTTGAAAGTCTTTCATGGTTATAATGGAATTGAGAATATATTTAAAGTAACCAACGACAAGAGATTTAGCAATTAAAATGCATCTTCAACAAATGGAATGATATAATGCTAACAAGATTAGAAAGCCTGAGCCATTTTTCATATGCAGAAATGTGGAAAATAATTTCTAATCCACAAAATGCTTGAAGGTTGTATTTATAGAAAAATGAGGAATGATATGTGTGTATTTGCAAATATATATCTAATCTCTTACAGCCCAGATTCTGCAGTCTTACTAGCACCCTTTTGATCCTGAATTTGAAGAGGTTTTCTTCATATTCATTATTGGAAAGATATTTACATACATATAAATGTCTATATGTCTATAAAAGATATAAAGAAACTCATCTACATCCCATTTTCAATACTGTGGTCCACATTAATTTATTTTCTATGTTTTGGGTTTTCACTCTTAGTGGTTTAAATGCCTTATTCGTCAGCAATCATCACAGAACTTTGTTTTTTCTCTAGAGTAGCCTGAAGGGGCAGAAATTTTAAGTGTGAAA
>VZRW01004362.1:186509-236743 GCA_013398125.1 Aegotheles bennettii | reverse complement strand
GGGTTTCGGCTCAAGGGCCCCGTGGGGGCTTCCCCGGGGGGGGTTGGTGCTGGGGCCAGGCTGGGGGTGCCGGCGTGTGCCTGGGTGCTGCTGGGGGGTGGTGTTCGGAGCCATGGAAGCTCTGCCCACCCTTCCCTGTGTCCCTGCGGGCTGCTCGGCAGCCATCGGTTTCCCTACGTGTCAGTGCTGCGCTGCCAGCGGAGCATTGTACAGATCCTTCCCCCTGGAGGTGCCCTGGAGAGGATGGCAGAGGTGTCTGTCCGTCTCGGAGACAGCTTTGTGGACACCATGGCCCTGGCTGCCGCTGCCCAGCCCGTGGCAGCGCCGTCTCCCCGTGCTCCCTTTCAGCTTTACCTTTCTTGGGTTTATTTTTCAGCAAAATGAAGCTGAAGGAGATTGATCGCACGGCCATGCAGGCATGGAGCCCTGCCCAGCAGCACCCCATTTACCTGGCCACAGGTGAGTTTCTGGGAAGCATGTGCCAGCAGGCCTCGGGCTATGTGTGGTGGCTGCCATGGAGTGGTCATAATTGAAGGTCGTGAGTTATTCCATGTCCTGGAGGCTGGAGCAGGGTATAGGATCTGGTGCCTTTAGTGGAGTTCTCCAGTTGTGCTGTGCGTGAGAACGTGTTTTGAGTTCTGCAGGTGATGGCAAACATCCTCTTCTCTCTGCCATGGTAAGGTGCAAGCAGTCCTAACCACTAGTTCACCCTCTCTTGCTGCTCATTTGTAACTTTGATCATTTTCTGTGTCATCAGGGAGAGATGAGCACTTGCTCAGAGCTTTTCCTGCTCGTACTGGTTAAGAAACCCCCTAAGGGGGAAGCATGGGGAGGAGAGTTATGTAGAACTATATCTAAATAACAGAAACCTTACCCCGTTTCCTGGTCCTGGATGTTTTTGTGCCCCTCCTTGTGTTGCCTTTGCAGTTGTTCTTCTGTGTATCATGGCTTTCTCAGTGCCAAGCATGCTTCCATGCAGGTACATCAGCTCAGCAGCTGGATGCAACCTTCAGTACAAGTGCTTCTCTGGAAATATTTGAGTTGGACTTATCAGACCCTTCTCTGGATATGAAGTCCTGCGCCACCTTCTCCTCCTCTCATAGGTAAGCAGTGGGGTTGTAAGGGAGAAGTAGTGGCTCTGGAACTGTTATAAGTGGCATGTGTGGAAAGGCCACTTAATGGGTTTTATCTGCAGTTGTTAAGGAGGGGAGCAGAAGTTCAGTGCTGAAGGATGAAGCTGCATGAGTGCCACTGATGTTGTGGGACAGTGAGGTGTCATTGTGTAGGTAGTGAGCTTGGACTCCAAGGAGCTGCAAGCAGCTCATGCTCTGATGTAGACCTAAAAAATCTGACATTGGCTGGTAGGTTTGAATATATATGCAGGCTGTTTATCTTGGGGAGCCTCTGGGCTTCTCCAGAGAACAGAAGGAACTGTGAAATGATGAAAGTGCAGTTGTGACTTTTCACATTACCCCATTCTGCTTATGTTTAGGTATTTCAGGGAGACTCCAGTAACATAACTAAACCAGGTCATGTTGTCTGTGTAGTATCCTATGTCACGCTGCAGCTGGGAAGCCAAATGAGACTGTATGACTCCACTTAGCTCCAAGGTCCTTAGTGTGTGCTTGTGCAAAGAAATATTGTTAGCATCAGTGTCCACTTTCCATCTCAGCAGCACTTGTAGTAGCTCTCTGGCTGGTCCAGTGGCTGCCACTTGTTGTGGGTGAGCTGAAACAACATAGATGGAAGTGCAGGATATTCTTGTGGGTAGAGAAGGAGGTGAAAAATTTCGTAGCCATTGGATTAGATATATGACTCTTTTTGTAGCAGCTGCATTGTCAGCATAACCACCCTGGTGACCTGAAAGGACATTACTGGAGGTGCAGGCAATCGCAGCATTTTGCCATGTTCAAGAGAGAATTTGACAGTTCTAGAGCAACAATTGCCATCTCCTCCACCTCTGACAGGAGTAGAGATTGATTTGACTTGTCTTTGCTACCTGTTCTGTAACTTCAAGGACCCAAGGACCTACTGCTGTATCCTAAAGTTCTTGACCAGATGTGATTTGCTGGGTTCCCAGAGGTCAAGTGTTGCCCCTAAGCAACCTGTGCGGAGTTGAAATTGTTTTCATTTGCAAGCAGCAAGATTGTGACCCTGCTTAAGGATGCTCTCCTGTTTTGGGTAAATAGTGGTTGTGGTAGCTTTTGCAGGGGAAGCCCAAGGTGCTAGGCTGCTGGCTTTGTGCCCTGTCAGTTCTGTCACAGTGATCTGTGGGGTGGGCAGAGCCGTTGTGCTGGCAGGCAGCTCATAATCTGTGCCCTGCAGTTGTCTGTGTTTTGGTACGTGGGACTTGTGAGAAACAGCCACAGTCTGTTTAATGCCCTGCACTGTGGGCAAAGCTGATGTTAACACGTCCTACTGACAATAGGATGGGGTGTTTGATCTTTTAAAATTTCCTTGTTCTGCCATGTTTAAACTCTGAGATTTTTCAAGGCTTGCCAAGTGACATTTGCTTACTGAATTTCAAAAAACACTCCTTGCAGCCAGGATGCAGTGCTCTTTTGAAAGTACTTCCCTTGGTGAGCAACTCAAGAGTTTGACTTTGCCCCAGAAAATGCATTACAAAGGAGGCTGATATTTTTTTACTCTGAGATTTTTCAATAACAAGAAGTGCCCCAGCTAACAATGTATGCATCAGGCTTTATTTTGGTTTGTGGCAAATGAAAATGTCCAGGTGATTAAACCCACAAAAGATAAATCCTGCAGCAAGCTTTAATGGTACTGCAGGGAAAGTTTTGCACTGCTTTTATAGAGCCATACTTTATCTTGGAAAGAGCAAAGGGCGAGAGGAAAGTTAACTGCACAGTTAACTCCAGTTTTTTGTTCCTCACAGATTTCTGCCTTGGTTTTGGATTATCTTAGGTTCTACTGAGTCTTGCTGGTGGTGTAACACCAGTGCCTGGACAACCTATCAGTGACTCCATTTCTCGTAACCTTGCATAGTTGGGTGCAGAAGTATAAAAATCATACCCAGGGAAAGGGTCTGCCTGATACCACAGACCAATTTCCACTTGTAGGTTTGTTATTTGAACCCCCACTGTAATCTGAACGCTGCACTGGGAGGCTGAGCACTTGGCTGCTGCAGTATTTCTCACCCAGTGTGTGCTCTTTGTCCAGCTTTCTGCAGTGTGCATTTTATCATGCTGAAGTTGCTGTGATTTAAAGAAATTACTTGAAGGTTGTCCAGAGATAACAAAGGTATTATTAATAACACGGTGAATGCTAAAGTAATTCCTTGCTACCTTCCAGTTAATGTGGGTTTGCTTTCTGCTTGCTTAAGAGCTGGTATGTGACAGTGTGTCATTTTATGTAGAAGAATTCCATCCTTTGCATGGCTGAATACATAGGAGTGCTGTTTTTGCTTATGCAGCAAGTTCACCAAGTGGAAAGAAATTTGGGTATTTGCAGATGGACGCAGTGGTGTGAAAATACTTAATTTCTGGAAGTGTGTTTAATTTCTCTTGGTTTAGCCTGGAAAATAGATTGTGGTCCAAGAGACATGTGTCTGTCATGTGAATAAACTATTTGCTGAGCCTCCAGTAAAGCAGATGAAACACACATCCAGGCCACAGATATGGAAGAGAGTTTGGAATTTTTCTAGTTCTACCCTCTTCCTCTGTAGTATGAAGAGTTGCTTGCAAATAGCAGAGCTTTACCTCCAGGCTGTGGTTGCATGGGCTTAGTCTTAACTTTGATTACTCCTCTTGTTTTGCAAAGGTGAGCTCAAGATCACTTGCAGTTGGGAGCACTTACATGATTTCACAGCCAGCAGATGAGATGTTACTGGTGTGTCTTTCTGAAAGAAGGGGTTGTAGGTATGGAGACTCATCCTTAAGGAGAAATGCAGGCAGTGCTTTTCTCTGACGTGTCTGCTCTGTCTGTTGGCAGCAGTCTGAAGGCTGGAGCTGGGGTGAGCATAGTGGGGTGCATCAGCATATGTGAAGCTGGTGGTGGATGGTTGTAGATGGCGGGGACCTCTGTGTCTTACAGGTACCACAAGCTGATCTGGGGGCCGCACAGCATGACCTCGGATGAGAGAGTCTCCGGAGTCCTGATTGCAGGGGGTGAAAATGGCAATGTCATTCTGTACGACCCAGCCAAAATCCTGGCTGGAGATGCTGAAGTGATAGTTGCCCAGAAAGACAAGCACACAGGTCCAGTGAGAGCACTCGACGTCAACATGTTCCAGGTTGGTTCAGTGCTGTTCTTCATCACAAACTGTCGTAGACAAGTGACATGTCTCAAGTTTTAGTCTAAAGTTTCAGTGTCCCCATCCCATCCATCTGTCCCCCCCAAAAAGCATGAACTAAATTTAGTGTTTGAGCATCTGTTTGTATTTAGTAGAGAAAAATCTGTCCTATTAGTGTCACTTCAGAATGGGGAATGAAAGAGTTTAAGGTGTCTGGTTCCTTCCCCTTGTCAGTTTACACTGTCGACTTAGTGGGTCTTTTTAACTCTGCTTATGTGTAAAGTGGAGGTGGTCTGTGGTATTTTTAGCCAGTTGCCTTTTTTAGCTCCCACATACTGTCCCAATATTGTTCTTATCACACAGGGAGTACTTAACGTGCTCCCACTGTTTCTGGTGACATCAGATATAGGTGTCTCCTTTGGAGGCTGGGTAGGATCAGTCTTACAGACCTCTAAGTACTGTGAATTGGAAAGGGGAGACTACAGGAATCGTGGTGACGTGGCCTCTTTAGCAGAAGAGCTCTCAAAACCGACAAGCTTTCCTCTATGTCCAAGGAGTGTTTACTTTGTCCTTGCAGTGGTTTTTCCTTGTCACCACCAGCTGTGTGAGAATTCAGTTGAATTTATTTCCTAATAGCACTTCTGTTCCCACACCCTGCTTTCAGCCAGGCCGCCCTGTGTTCATTGTGTCCCCTCTGAATTGCTTCCTTTCCCTTTCTGCCCGTTATGAAGTTGGGACTTGCTTGTCACCAGCTGTGGGATGTGTCCTTGGCCTGTGTCACCCTGCCTGGAGTTTTGCATCCCGGACACAGGATTGCAGCAGGTGATCACACTCACTGTGGGCAGGCTGCTGCTGGAGGCACGAGTGCCATGCTCCTTCCAGCTGGCCCCATGTGTCATGGTCTGCCCAGAGCAAAGCCCTGCAGCAGCAGCACAGCTTCCTTGTCTGTCCCCTCACAGAGGTGTCACTGCTTTCCACTCTCCTGTCTGTGTCTGTGCCCCTGCAGCTTCCTCATGAGTATTTGCTGTGCAGTGGAGGATCACACCACAAAATGGGAATGTTTGTCTTGGTGTGCCGGTCTAGTGCAGTGTATGGATTTTTTCAATTAGCTCAATCTTGCCTGCAATCTCCACAAAACCTTGATTTTTGTTTTTTTTTCCCTGATCTGCTCTGTGCGAGCCAAAGGCGATACCCTGAGCTGATGGGAGAAGCTGGCAGAGTCCTGTGGATCTGAAGCCTCCCAGCAGTTAAGACTGTGAAAGCTGATGCTGAAAATACTCTTTAACATCTATTAACATGTCTTACAGACTAATCTGGTGGCCTCGGGTGCTAATGAGTCTGAAATCTATATCTGGGACTTGAACAATTTTGCCACACCAATGACACCAGGAGCGAAGACCCAGGTACCAGATTTGTGTTTGTTAAATACTGCAGAGCAGACTAATGAAAAATATCCATATCATTTAAGTTGAGAACTCACTGAAACCTACAGTTTTAAAGCTTTCTGAAGGCAGGGACTGGGGAGGGGTGGGGGGAAGCCTTTTTAAGTCTGACTTGGGTAGCAGTTCATTGTAGTTAGCCATGAGCTACGTTTCTGGCAGTGTTAGATGCAGTCATTAGGGGATGGTACAGCAGATCTCTCTGTATCAAAATGAAGAAAAGTAGGTTTCTGGATGTTATTCTTCAGTGGCTTTCCCAAAGGCCAGCAAAAATAGGCCTTCTAGCAGTACTTATTCTTTTTGTAATGTGCTTATTAGACTGTGAGGTTTGAGTTATTTTTCTCCTTGACATGGCTTTGACTCAAAGCACACGGTGGGAGCCCATGTCCTTAGGGACAGTCCCCTGAGCAGCAGTGTGGGTGGCTTTCAGTGAATGCCTTTGGGAGGAAGTCGGTTGTGACAGCACTACTTTGCCATGCTTTGTGTCTAGCTGTGACTTTTTGACTTGCACCATACCAGGGTGGCTGTTTTTAAATTGTATTTGGCGAGGGAAAGCTGAAGTATGCCCTTAGTCTTTGAGAAATGTTATAATAACAATCAATTAAATAAGAATAAATAATACAATAAATTAAATAATAACAATCAGAGTCTCTCAGGTTACACCACTCTTCAAATGTCCATAACCATTGCACGAATCTGAAGATCACCAAGGTACATATTGAGGAAGATAAAAAGTAGCTACTGAGAAGTCAGAAGATGAGGCAGTGGGTTGAGCAGTTACCCTCATGGCTTTCAGGGGGTGTTTAATTGCTGTACCTGTGTCTCTTAAAGATCTATGGGGAAAAACAATGGCCTTTTGTACTTTGTGCCAGAGACAAAAGAATAGGAGGAAGTTGTCTCAGTGCATGTAGGTTTCCATAGCTGTTAGAAAATTGCACAAGAAGTTTGTGGTTACTAGGAAATGCGTTCATTAGGGCATGATAATTAGGAGATAGCAAAGTGTGGGAATAGGATCAGAAGTAATCTTCGGCTTAAAGGTATTTAATTTAAACTCTGTGGGCTTGGATACCTTGTTTAGTCTGAGTTGTTTATTACCATGTGGGCATTTTGGAGGGCGCTCACCTTAAAGATCCCTGTATAGGATTTTTTTATGTTTAATAATAATTTTTTAGGCTGGGAAATCTTTCAGTCCACATGCTTAATAACATCTAGAAACAACAGTGCAACAAAGACTGGGTTAACATTGCTTTTAATTCTCAGACTTAAAATAAGCAGTTGGGGGGGGATAAAAAAAATCTCTCAATTCTTCCAAGTCAACTTTTTTTTATAAGTGAGAACCTAATAATTCAAGGCAAAAGGGCAGTTAATGTACCCAGATATACTTTCATAGAGCAGTTTTCTGTTCTTGAAGACAGTTGTGCTTAGTCTTTAAGCGACTAGTGTATCATATTGTAAAGCAGAAAATGCAGATATTGGAGAGAAATACTAGCAGCTTATAAACCAGGGGTTTCAAGTGTTCTACCCTAGAGAGTGTGTACATAGGAAATCAGAACTCCTGAAGTACCTGGGATGAGTCCTCTTGCAGATTTGTCATGTACCAAGTTCTGAAAACAACAGGTTTTGAGTCTCTGACTTGGAAAGGTTGTGACAGGCTGTTCTGTGTGTGCGACAGCCTCTTGAGGACATCAGCTGCATCGCATGGAACAGGCAAGTCCAGCACATCCTGGCGTCCGCCAGCCCTAGTGGACGAGCTACTGTGTGGGATCTCAGGAAGAACGAACCCATCATCAAAGTCAGTGACCACAATAACCGGGTGAGTTGGCTCTTGCACAGCTGCATGGTGCTTGTGGAGAGGTGTGGGGTGCCTCTTGGCACGTGGGGACAGGTCATAGCACCCCTTTCCACGTGACATAAAGATACTGGTGTCTGGCTCAGTTTTATACAATGTGCTAAATATCTAATGCTTTCTCTTTGAATGGCTGTGTATATACAGAGGGATTGTCAGCATTTTAAGTGAAAGCACATGCAGATTGAAGCAAGGCAAGGCACTCAGACTTCCTATTGGAGTGATGTTAGTTCAGAGAAAGCCATTATTGATTTACTTGGGGCTACCACAGGGAGATTTCCATTCTGCTAGTCAGAAATGACGTGTTTTATGTGCTGGAGAGGTGGGACTGCAGCTGATGTGCTCTGGGTGAGCACACTTGAGTTTTGCAGAGCAGGTGACACCATGACTCTGTGCTCAGACAGAGAGGGCTTCCTCCTTGGCATCACAGGTGGGATAAGCACAAAGGGCTGAAGCCCTGGCAGGACACTGACTGATGGAGCTGGGGTCTGTGCTTCTGCTGTTCTGGATGTGGAAATGGGAGCAGGCTGCAGCTGAGCCTGGACAAGGCGGGGTCTGTGGTAGAGAGCACCACAGAGGAGTGTTGCCATCGAGCAGGTTACAGGGGACAATGCCTCATATGGTTACAACACTATGCCTGCTCCTCAGGCAGTGTAAAAGTAAAGAGCCTGTTTAACTTGTGGATAGTGACATATTTGTATAATTCTATATATTTTAAATGGAATATTGCTATAACAAACTTTGAAGATGTAGCAAGAGTTGAAAACAAAATTTAAAATGGGTGCTCCTGAAGTAGCTGCTTGGTTGCTGTGCTCTTACTCTGATAAACCGTGTAACTCAGTGTTTTATGTATTTATTGCCTAACATAGCAGCACAGTAGCCTGTCTTCATCATGGAACTGTAGTCTAGTGATGTCAATGTTCACATCAGAACAACCTCCGCCTAGTGATGGCTTTTATTAAAACATCAGTAAAAATATTGGAGAAAAATGTTTGTACAGAGGGCTTTACAGTTTTCTTACATTAAAACATAGAATTGTCAACAAGACAGCACAAAGTCATGTCTTTGAGCAGACCTTGGGCAACTAACTACAGGTCTCACAGAAGCGAGGAGAGTGTCCCAGTCTGAAGGCAGTCAGAAATGATGCCCAGGAACAGTTGCAAATCACCTCGCAGCAATGTTTCACCATGCACACAAACATGTTTAGGCTAGTTGTCTTTTGTCCTTTAGTGCTGCTTAGCTGTTTTATGTTGTGGCCCAATGTTGTCCCTCAGATGCACTGCTCAGGCCTGGCATGGCACCCTGATGTTGCTACCCAGATGGTTTTGGCCTCGGAGGATGACAGGTTGCCTGTGATTCAGATGTGGGACCTCAGATTTGCTTCCTCACCACTTCGTGTTCTAGAAAGCCATACAAGGTATGACCCTTGTGTCGCCTGCTGCCCCATGGTGCTGTACTCTGTACCAATTTGCACATACCATGTCTTGCTCAGAGCCCTGTGAAGGCTCCCTTGGAGGTGGCAGTTCCAGCAGCAGGAGGTGTTACATGCTGACTAGCCAGCCCTGTGTCCTGAGAGGCTTACCTTTCTGAGGCCTTCTGGTTTGAAGGAACTGCCCCCTGCCCCCCGAAAACCCAAACCAAACACCATCCTACTGAAACACTGAAGCTGCTGGTTTGTTTCTATGCTTTTCAAGAAGGGGGAGCTGAGGTGTAAAGCACTAGTAGTTAGTTGATTTTGTCTGAATAATGGACTGAAGTTGTACTGGGCACATCCTCACACGTGGACATGCACAGTCTCTCTGCTCCTCAGTCCCTTAAATGCGTTAAATTCGGGTACAAGGAAAGATTTTATTAAGTTCTTGTCCCTCCTCAATTGTTAGTGAAACTTCCTTATTGCCCAAAATTGTGATCTGAGGAGAGAGAAGGGCAGTAAGTCTGCCTTGGGGCTTCTATCAAAACTGCTGCCAGTGGGTTCTGCTGACTTGAATCTGCTGCTAATAATGAGAAGCTGACAAACTTTGTAGTCACCGACCTTACCTGCAGGTTTACCCACTGTGTTAGTGAGACTGCAGGGAAATGAACCATTTTGTTACACTGTGTCCAGGTTCTCCTGCATGACTGCTGCATGTAATTTTCAGATACAATGGCTGCACCTTTATACCTCTTTGTGCAGAAAATAAAAAGCATCTATTTCAATAAAGTGCTGATAAGATTGAAAAACTTCTCCTTTTGTAATAGGAGGGAGTGGGGAGGGCATTTTGAGGTGGTGTGCTCAGCTAACCTAGAAACTCAACTTAAAAATATGCTTTATTTATCACCATTTTGCATTTACATTGACTTTTTTGGTTGTGACTTTTCACACAGGGGTATATTGGCCATTGCTTGGAGTATGGCGGATTCGGAGCTGCTGCTTAGCTGTGGGAAGGATGCTAAAATTCTCTGCTCCAACCCTAACACAGGCGAGGTACTACTTAAAAATTGTCTGCTCAGAGGTGGCACAGTGGCATGTGAAGCAGGGGTTGGTGTACTTGCATTCCTAGGAATGATGCTTCTGTGGGATGCTTCTCCCTGTCCTGTGTACCTGTGTTTGGTGTATGTGCCTTCTGAGCTTGCTCTGGTGGTACACGTTTCCTTCTTAGTGTTGCTGATTTTACACATTTGTCCTTACTGCTTCTCTCCTGTTACATTGTGAGGTCTCTGCTCATTATAAGGGATAGGAATGGCCCCGCTTTAAGTATTTGCTTCCTGCTCTTCTGGTTGGGGCCCTAGGTGACTGGATTACTGCTGCAATTGCCTTTTTCCTTCTGTAAGTGTAAGAACCTTTATTTAGAACAGAGGTGGTTTGTAGGTTACTGCAATAGTGGCAGACCAGTGAAAGCCACTTTCACTTTTTGAATGTGTTTTCACCCTGTCCTTTCGGGCCTGGGGATGCAGGTCCTTGTTTCAGACAGCCTCTGTGTTTGCCCCTAGACACGAGAAGGGCTTCAGGCATGCTGGAGGGCTCCTTACCTGCAGTGGGCAGTAATCCTGGAGTGAGAAGTGTATCTAAAATCTAGACATTGGCCCAAAAGTGTAAAGGCTGTGGGGTGGTAAATGAGTAATCTGAGCTAAATCCTGTGGTGGTAGGAAGGCTTTGCATGTAGATGAATCATGCTACATGTTTTTATTAAAAATAAAAAACTTCCCTGCAGGGCAGTGAGGCAGTTAGCATTTTGCTCTTTGAATTTCTCCTAGTTTATGGTTAAATGTCTGCTGTGGTGGTGGGCTTGTCTGTTCCAGAGCAGGAGAGGCTGTGTGCCCAGAGTGCAGATTTCAACTTTTCCAATTTTCCTGTGAAAAATACTTACTTTGGAGGCTGGGCACGTCTTCATGTGGTGTGTAGAAATACCCAGATTAGCTCTGAATGTGCTAGCGTGAATATCAGGAGTAGCTCAGCTTGCAGTGGGACAGCTCAGACATACCCTTCCCACATAGTTTGTCCTGTGTGAATCAAACAGAAGATTTAATTGGGAGGAGAAGGAAATTAAGCAGTGGTGTGTGATCATCTCCTGTTTGACAATTGTCAGTGTTTGCCCACTGTTAGTGTGTAAGGTGATGCAGGGGCTGCTGAAGAACAAAAAGAGCAGACCAGTCCTAGGGCAGGCAGGAGAGTTGTTGCCGTTGGATGTGGGTGCTTCATAGAAGCCATGATTTGTTGGACTTGTTTTTTGCTTCTCAGGTGCTGTATGAGTTGCCCACAAACACACAGTGGTGCTTTGATATCCAGTGGTGTCCTAGGAACCCTGCTGTCTTGTCTGCAGCTTCATTCGATGGGCGGATCAGCATTTACTCCATCATGGGAGGCAGCACAGATGGCTTGAGGCAGAAGCAAGTTGACCAGGTATTGAGAAATGTTCAGCTAAGAATATGGACAGAAAGGCAGGGTGGGAAAAAGATGGGCTCGTGGGAAGTCTTCAGTGGCTGTCTGCAGCCCTGCTTGCAGAAGTACCAATTTGGTGCAAATAAATCTTATTGGAGATGTGTCGCTTTTGTGTTTTCCCCCTTTTGTTATCGAAGCTTTCATCATCCTTTGGGAACCTCGACCCATTTGGGACGGGACAGCCCCTCCCACCCCTCCAGATCCCCCAGCAGACAGCCCCACAGAGTGTTGTTTTGCCCCTGAGGAAACCACCCAAATGGATCCGGCGGCCTGTGGGAGCATCGTTCTCGGTAAGCAGGAGACAAGCAAGGCATGGTTGACGAGGTGGGATGGGAGATAGTGGTGGCATCTGCAAAAGAGGGGAGTTTAATGTTGTACTCCACCATGGGAGAGCTTCCCTGTTTGTTGCCGTGACAGGAGATGCTCATGGCAACTTTCAGGCTGGACACTTGGGACAGCAAGTCAGCAAACGTGTGACAAAAATGCTTGGGAAAAAGAAACAAGGATGTGCTGTGCTGCCAACAGGCACTTGTTTCCTTCTGTTCTGGGATTAGGGCTTTGCTTTTCTTTACATGCAGTGCTTGCTTTGGAGTAATAAATATACATCAGAAGGGGGGAATGGGACCAAACTAGGCAAGTGTCCAAGACTTGAGTGCAGTTTGAAGCTATTGTGTGAGTCAGTGTGGTGGAGAATACTCAGCTCTGATCAAGGCAGCAGGAGCTGCAGTAGAAGTGCGTGGCTGGGCTCCTCCATAGCTGGCTGATTTGCAGAGGAACCAGGTCAGAGGGTGGCAAGGCCCAGCTTTTTGGGGAAGCAGAGTCTGCTCTTTGGCTCAGTCTTCAGCTTATTTTCTAGACCTACAGGCCTGTCCACTTGAAATGGATTTCTTTGCCAAAACGCTGCTCAATTTTCAGCATCATGTGTCTGCTTATTCATGATCTGATGCATAAATTAAATGCAGTTTTCTCCCAGCAAAGAGGAGTGATGTTGCCTAGCCACTGACTGATGTGTCATTTTATAATGGTGTTTGTTCTCTTATTTGTCCTGGTTTTCCAGGAGCCAGCTGTCAGTCTTTTTCTTGGCTAGGATTTTTGCTTTTTGTAATGCTGACTTTGTCATTTATTGAACTGGTCTGTGTAAATTAACTTTGAGCTATGGAAGGCAGTAATATTATAAGTCCTTTCTAATTTTTTTTCTTCTGTTGATTTTATTTCTCTCCAAATGATGTCACAACTTACTGCCCATCTCTCAGTAGGCTTTTAACTTGTAAACAGCCTGCCAAGAGCAAGGCAGACATAATGCTTGAGCCTTTATTTAATGTTGCATATGTTTCTTTGGTAATTGCATTGCAATCTTGAGATACTCCATTTATGCTGAGCTCTATACAGACTCACAGCTCCAGTTCTCAGGTTCTAGACAGTCTTTTGCCTAAGAAAAAGCAGGCACAGGAGTAGCTTTGCTCATAAATCTTACTAAATGTGCAACCGAGGTCCTTACATGCAGAGAAATATGGGGTGGTGGAAAAATATCAATGAGTTTGTCAGGCAGGTTTCTTCATTGGACGGTAAGTATATACACACTACATAAAATCATGTGCATACATATGTGTATAAGCATACTTTATGTGCCCTCCAGTGTATATTTGTATTTTTACATACATGTGCTTTGATTCCAGTTTGGAGGCAAGCTGGTTACGTTTGAGAATGCCAAGTCACAGCAGCAGCCAGGCATTGAGCAGCAGCAGCAGCGTCACTACGTCTATGTGAGCCAGGTTGTCACAGAGCAGGAGTTCCTGGCTCGCTCGAACCAGCTGCAGGAGGCTGTGCAGTCTGAAGGCTTTGTCAGCTACTGCCAGAAGAAAATTGACATGGCCCAGGCTGACTTTGAGAAAAATGTGTGGGCCTTCTTAAAGGTAACGGGATAACAGCAGTTCAGGGGATCCCTTCTGACTTGGAAAGCCAGTGCAGAAATGGTTCCTTCTGCATGTTGTGGTGTTTTAGCAGAAGAGATGCTGGGAACCAAAAGTGTAGGTTATGAGAATAGTGCTCACAAGCCCTGTCATTGGAGGTGGCCCACCAGAAGAAAGAAGGTCCTCAGGGCCATGGATATTTATGGGGCTTGTGAGAAATCGTGGCATAAGCCAAGGCTTGGGGGAAGGTATCCTGTAGTTTTTTTGACATTCCCCATCAGTACAACATTGTACAGGGAGCTGGTGAGAAGGGATAAAGCTTTGAGAGAGCTTCAGTTGTGCTTTTCACTGCTCACTGTGAACATTTAGAGGTGTCGAAGTGAAGCAGATAAGCAGATTGTTCACTTACAAGAACAAGATTGAAGCCTTGCCTACCTGCTTTGGTGCCCAAGTCACTGGAGACCTTTTCAGGTCTCTTTATTGCTTGGTCTCCACAGTCACTAGTTCTCACTGTGTAATTTGTGCCAGTCAAATAATAAGTCAGTGAGTGAAAATAAGAATTTGTGAATTGTAATGTATTATATAACTGTTTCTTTAAAGGTGAATTTTGAAGAAGATTCACGTGTTAAATACCTTGGACTCTTGGGTTACAGGAAAGATGATCTGAAGGAGAAGGTAAATGTGCCTGGAAGCTGTGCTTGTGTTAAATGCTTTACTGATGGATGTATCTGCAGAGTACAGCCTAAAATGTTGATGATGCCATGTGTGGCTGAAGTACTCACCTGTGGGACTGGAAGAGCAATTACCAGTATCCATAGGCTATCCAATACTATAAATATTTTTATACAACATTATTTTCAGTGTGTTTCCCAGCAGACAGGGTTTGTCAGTGTTGTATCTCTCCTACCAGCCACAATACGACTGTTACCCATGGTGCCGGAGCATCTGTTCAAACATGGCTGACTAGAATAGTTGTGTTATTTAAGGAACACTTAAGGAATTCCGAAGGATGGTTTCAAACTAAAGGAAGGTAGCTTTAGACTGGATTTTAGGAAAAAGCTCTTTACTGTGAAGGTGGTGAGACACTGGCACAGGTTGCCCAGAGGACCTGTGGCTGCCCCTTCCCTGGCAGTGTTCAAGGCCAGGTTGGATGGGGCTTGGAGCAACCTGGTCTGGTGAGAGGTGTCCCTGCCCATGGCAGGGGGTTGGAACTGGATGGTCTTTTAAAGTCCCTTCCAACCCAAACCATTCTTTGATTCTTTGACACTAGAAATCTTCCTCTGCTCTTCAAGTTATATCTAGATAAACAACTCTAACTTCAGAATTCTTACAGCAAGCAGTTTGCTTTGTCAGGTTTTTTTCTAAGCTTATGTCATCTTCTTGCAATATGGATGTTCAATTCAAATCTCAAAGCAGGCAACAGACTTCAGAGGCATGTCTGCATCTGACTGTCCAGTGTTGATTTGAAATTCTCACTCATCGGGAAGCTTTGGTATTTGTTGGCTCAAGCTATTCGTGTAACTTCATGTGAAATCCTTCTACTGTAGCATCATGGAATCTGATCTGGTTTTAGGCTTTCTGGTTGAAGAACTTGTAAGCAGACTTCAGGGTTTCATTGACTACTCTGGAAAACCTAGAACAGTGATTATTTTTTTGCGGGGGGAAGGATGCAATTCCTTTTTACAAACAACAAAATAACCCCCAAAACCACTGAAAAAATAACAGAGATAGATGATCAAACCAGGTTACATTTGGAAAAGCAAAATTTTAATTACCAGGGAGCAACTTGCACATCCTAAGTATAGAATTTTCTTCTGAATTGGAAGGAGATTCTTATGTCAGTGTTACAGGGGGTTACCTGCTGTGCGTTTTAGCCCTTGATTGCTTTCAGTGCAGTACCCAGGAACTGTCTAGCATTTCTTTGCTTCTGATTCAGTGGATTTGAATGTTTGACTCATTTTCATTGTATCAGACTAACATTTTATTTTTTATAGAATGCCTCCATAAGAATGTCATTATGGTTACAAGTTAAATGGTCTCCAGCACAAACTTATTATGATTACAGAAAAAAAATCATATTTTTGCTAAGTCTGTCCTCAGCTTCTAAATTTTTATTGCATGCATCAAAGACGAGCACAGCAAGGGGAATCTGGTTTTAGAAAAGCAGATGTCAATTAGAAAATCCAGTTGAAATTTATCAGTGGTCCTGTGGAGTGGCCTTATTGGAGCCCACTGCTGCTGTTGGTCTGGGTTTGACATGTCCTGCGCATGAGGAAGAAGCTGGGAGAACAGGTGTAGCTGAAGTGAGTGGGCTGAAGTGCTGGGCCTACCCCATTATTTCTATACTTGAGAAACAGATGAGGGGATTTGCAAGGCCATGTTTTCATGTAGCTGTTTCTCAACAAAGTATTCCGCGTTGAATTTGAATCCACGACTTCTAGTATCAAGAAACAATACAAGACAGCTCATCTGAAAATTTGTGATACCCAGGTGATAAACTCACAAAATCACAACTTGGTTTTCACATTATTGGTGGGCTAAGGAAAGGAAAAAAGGATCACAGATTTCGGCTTCTTGGAATAAGCTGTTAAGAACATAATATTTGTTTTTATCTTCTTAAAACTTGTGATTCTCATATGCAAGTCAAGTCCTGGATTTCTCCCTTCTATTGTAAACTAATAATTAGAAAAGAAAGAGAAAACTATCTCTACCAATTTGAGCTCAGCTTTTCGTGAAAACCAGATTACAAGGGTAAAATAAAGCCTACAATACTAAAAGCAGTAGATAACATTAGCAGCCAAGCTAATATATTTTCTGCCTGTATTCCAAACTCTAAATTGGCATTTTTGAGGGCCCTAAATTAATCTGGAGTCAAGATTTGCTTTGCAAAGCTGTAAAAGCTGGGCATTTTAGCTTTTCTGTACCTTGGAAAATCCTAGCCCACAGGCATGCTTGCTGTGCTTGAAACCAGCTTCCTGACAGGCTCCCTGATCCACAGGGATTGTCACAGCTTCATTTTCCGTAACTGGAGCAGACAAGGGGTTTTGTCCTTCATGCTCTGATACTATTTTTATTGCTGTGGTTTCCAGCAGTTCTAGTGAGGTTTGAGGCCCTTGAGTTAACAATTAAAGGTTTAAAGGCATAGAGCAGCTATTGTTTCCATCAGAGCTTGTGTTGCAGGGGACTTGGCAGTAAATCCATCGCCAGGCTGGGAGAGGAAATGGCTGTAGTTTCATGTTAACTGTTCTGCAAGCAACACATTGGTTACATCTGCCAGTTTTGCATCTGAGAGATCAGTGAGGGGTCTGCCTCTCTAAAATAAAAGGTCACTTACTTAAATCTTGATTACTTTCTAGATTACATCCACTATGAATAAAGAGGGTCTTGCAGACGGTGACTTGGGAGAGGTAAGCCAACACGTGTACAACTTCATTATTAGTTTTATAATGCCATGGTAATGCACAAAGTAAGAATAATTTTTCTTTCCACTTGGTCCCAAAGTAAGTCACAAATAACCCAGCATACAACAAGATCCTACATTCAGTAGGATAGAGGCACTTATTTTAAAAGAACAGCCACTTTTTTCCACTCAGATGCCCCCATCCTCCCAACAAAGGGCTCTCAGTTACAGGTTTTAGTTCAGAGTCTCAGTGATGTCCCTCCATCCTTCCCTTTTACTGCATGTGTCTTGCCCACTGTGACACTTGATGCTGCCTGCGAGGTAGGGCAGAGCCTTGCTGCCTGGCAGCTGGTTTCAAGAGCAGCACCTTCCCCAGCCTTCAAAATAAGCAGGGCCAAGATGAGGTCCTGCAAGACTTCCCTGCAGGAGTGACAGATACAGTCCAGGTGTTGCCCTTTGTAATTGCAATGGCCTGAATCTACAGCAGGGGGGCTGCATTGCTTTTGTGCTGTAGACATTTTGGATGTCATCTCTAGTTGTCTAACAGGGAAGACAAGTTTTGCTGCATGTTTTCAGGCAGCAAAGATAAAACCAGCACCAGGTATTGTGTAATGACAAAAGAGCAAGGAAATGGAGGGGCTCTGTCCTGTTTGTCACACTTAAGCACGTATTAGCAATGTACTTCTGTGATGCCAGTCTGGTTCTGACTATTGTTGGTGGGAAGGTGGCTGTACTCTGCAGCACAAAGTATGTCTTCCTCTTTTGGTGGCTTCTTTTCTATGGCATCTTCTCTCTGCTGAAGGCTCCTGCAGAATCTGATGAGTCTGTGCCGAATGAGGGGGACGAAGGCCTGGCTACAGAGGAGCAGTTCTTGGGAGAGGTATCTGTTGCTCTCTAAACTAGCCCTGTTGATCTCCTGGGTATTTACTTTGTTACTATGAAAGCATTTTATTTTGTTGGCTTTTCCTGGTGCTGAGGATATATGGAAATACAAGAAGTTATTTAGAATGAGTAAAATGTGGGCTCTTAAGTTGCTGGAGATTTTCTCATCAGCCTCAGGCACGTGACTAGATTTTGGTGGCAATGAAGAACAAGCTCACTTTGTAACAGTCCAGTTGGCACCACACTCAAGGACTTTATTCTGCCGTGGGTTTATGGCCCATGCATGTTGGAGTGGTGTATTTGCTGACTCATTACAACAGCCTGATAAGGACACCAAACCAGCATACTCTTCAATTAAGTGCTTAATTGGTTTTTAATTCATTAGGCACTATAGTGGCAGATAGATGTATCTGACTGCGTAAGGATTTTGCTGTATGCAGTCACAAGGATATTGGATGTCTCATAACAAATGTCTCTTCTAGGAGAGAATTCACAGCCAAACATGACCTTAACCTACCAGCATGGCTGGTAAATGTTTGTGAGGTTGGCCTGAAGCCACTGATGATGTATCAGGGATTGCTGTCACATACATAAAGTAACTGGATGGGCACTTTATTCCTATGATAGTCATAACGTGCTCTTGGCTGATACCAACCATACATCATGCATTGTGACAGCAAAGTAATTTTCCAGATGCTGCCTCCTTTCATGAGACAAGCATAAAGCTTGTTTCAGACTTATCTCCCCATCCCAAATGCCTGTTCTTGGTCAACCGTGTACTTGTTCTTCATCCCCTGAAGTACAATTTCACTGATCAGCATGTGAGCAGGGTGTTCTCAGCAGACTCTTGAACTCCCACTGCCTGTACTGGTGCCCTGGTTTATGACAGAAGGACAATGGCTTATGATTGTGGGACATTTTCTGTACTCTTAGGCTGTGCTGTGAAAATTGATAGTGGAGAGACACTTCCCTCTTGGTATTATTTTATTATTGAAAGGTTTTGTTTGAAATCCCAAAATCTAAGTATTTGCAGGAAATGTTCTTTATCTTAATTCCTGTCAGAGTTTTATAAAGAAGCAGCTTCTGTCTGCTGAGTGCTCCTACACTGAGTGCAAAGTACTTAACTATGTGGACCACACCGGACTTCTGTGTTCAGAATTAAGCATGTGTTCATCTGTTTTACTTAATTAAACTAGGATGTTTTAAGGATGAATTGAAAGTCTAAGTGGAGTAAAATGAAACCCAGGTAGCATTAGGGTAGACTGTTCTTAGGGGTTGAACTTGGAAGAGGAGGGAAGGGAGAAGGTGCCTGGTTTTGGGGCTGTTGTTTTGCTTTGACAGGGTTGTGTGTATGTGGCATGGATGTGCATATGCAAGTCAATACCCAGGTTGTCTGGCTGCTGGTATTTGTGATCTCTAGGTATACACACTTGTGCTTGCATAAGGCTTTCCTGGTGGTTAGGAATCCAGGGCTTCCAGCACTTTTTCCCCTTGGCATCCATTCTTAAAAAAGGTGCCCTCTGATCTCTGACGATTAGTTTATAATGGTGTGTTTACGTGCAGTGGAGGTCCTGTGGTAACCCCTGGCCTTTCTCAGTGTGCTTAGGAGGTGACTTAGTGCAGGCACCAGGGAAGTTGGTTATCCTGTGTTGAAGCAGTGTTCTAACAAATGTTTTCTGTGGCAACTGGTGTTACGAAGGTCTATCTTCAACTTGTAATGCGAGAACCATATTTTTTAGATGTTTGTCTATATATTCTAAGTAATAATCTCAAAAATTATGCTTTTCCTTTCTCTTAGAGCATGAAGGACCGTAAACAAGAAACTGAAAATTTGGGATCTGCAAAAAAGACATTTAACATCTCTGTTAGTGGAGGTAAAAAACTTGATATTGATTTTGTTGTATGTGCTGATATTTTTAAATTCTGATGTTGATGGTGGTGTTCCAGTGGGAAGGCAGTTTCTGCACAGATGGTGAAGGATTAGCATCACTTGCATCTGACTCTATTTGGCTCACAGGAGTCTCTAGGCACTTGAAAATACAGCTTCTGTAGGGCAGGGAAGTGTACAGTGCTCGCCCTGTTGCTGAAATGTGGTTGCTCTGAGGGATTTCTGATATAGCAGAGCACACCTGAGCAGGCGTGAAGTGATAACATCACTTCTTGTACAGAAACTCCCAGGGGATTTGAATAACACAGAAGACATTGACCTCTGTCTAGGTCTGACTTTTGCCCTGGTTGGAGAGCCCCAGGATGAGCATTCCCTGCCTTGAGCCCGCTCGGGCCCTGCCAGCTGCCGCCGCCTGTGCTGGTGTGTTTGAGCCTGGAAGTGGACTCGAGCATCCCTGTAAGCACCTCCTTGGAGCAGGCTGGCTTGCAGAGAACCTTGTGTGGTGTTGTACAGTTGGGCAGAATTACCTGCTGTTGCATATTTAAGTGACTTTTGTGCCATCATTTGAAAGTGCTCTCCTCTTTTGTTGCAGATGTGGATGGTTTGATTACCCAGGCTTTGCTGACGGGTAACTTTGAGAGTGCAGTGGATCTCTGCTTGCATGATAACCGCATGGCTGATGCCATTATCTTGGCCATCGCAGGCGGACAAGAGCTGCTTTCTAGGACACAAGAGAAGTACTTTGCTAAGACGCAGAGCAAAATTACCAGGGTATGTGTTTTTTCAACTAAGAAACAACACACATCTGGGCCTTTGACAACTCCCTCTTTCACCTTAAAAGTGTTCTTGCCATTTCGTAGGTTTATTTCTGTAAGAAGCTAATAAGTATTCGAGTCATCCATGAGATCTCGGAGCAGAAGGATTTCTATTATTCTTTTAATTCCTTCATAAGGAGAGAAGCAGCACACTACCTGGATATCAGTACACAATAAGAGCTTTCTTTACCTTGTCTCCATGGTCTGAGTTGCATATACGCTGCTAGATTCTCACTGATAAATATCTTAAGCAGCACACATTTCAGTCTCTAATCTTGCCACGTTTTTCAAGAGTTGCACATGACTCATGCTCAGTGCCAGCAGCATTATGTTGATTTCTGCCAGTGACCAGTCTTAACAGGTTTTGCTGACATTTCTGCATATGCAGAAGAAAGTGCCCAGGTAGACTCATCTCCGTTTGTCCAGGAGAAAGTGTGTTAAGGCCAGCTGGTTGTTATTCTTTCCAGCTTTTTGCAATGCCAGGTATTGCTGATGCTGCTCATTCAGATCTTTCTTCTTAAATACTGACATGAGAAAGTAGCAACAAAGAGGATGAAACAGGAGAAGTGTCCTTAAAAGAGGACAATTGATTTGGAAAGGATGGCCACTTCTAGAGGAGGGGAGAAAGTTCCTCCTGGTCACTTTTTATCAGTCTGTTAAAGGGCATTTTGTGCAGTAGTGGGAGGCAGTCTATGAAATGGGCATGTGCTTAAGTACCTTCCTGGAGCAGACTGAAGGCTGCAAAGCACAGTCACCTGGGGTGTTAGGGCAAGCAGCACCACAGGCTAGGGACTGTAAGTGGGATTTTGCTGTGATCCACTTTAAGATGGAAACAATTTGCATTTCTAATAGTGGACAAGTGAAAAGAGGAAAATGTCAAATATGAAGACTCTGCAGGATTTCTTCTCTTGCCCCTAGCCCCTTTCCTGCCTCTGGCCTAATCAGAGGAAGGAAAATTTTGTAGTGTGGGAGATTTCACTGTGGCTCATCCTTTGGGAAAAGGTATTTTTATGGAGAGCTGAGCAGTTACCTTGTGCCTGTGCTAACAAGTGAGTGGTGACCTTGTAGTTAGGACCTTGCTTTTGTTACTCAGATGTGGGGGTTTTTTCTGGTCCTGAACTGCACACTTACTGCTTGTTCAGCTGTTTCTGAAGTCTTGGCATAACAAGGGCTTTGTTCACTAAGTAGCAGCACAGCTGCCAAGTCTGTCTTTTGTTTGAAGCAAAATAACTGGAGGCAAAGTTTGACACGGAAGAAACTGGAGTTTCCTTCTGAGGGGTGGTGGACAGGCAGCTTACGTGTGTGGGTGCGGGGTAGGGATACTGCAGCCAGCTCAGGTTGGTATTGCTGCCAACTTGCTGCTGTAATGACACAAAAAAAGGTGCCCTCTGACACTGGTCAGCCTGAGACCAAGAGCTTAAAGCTGAATGAAACAGTTTGACAAACAAAATTCATACCCCTTGCTAGGCATTGTGTAGAAGACTTGTAGCTAAACACTTGGTATGTTTATCTTTGTCTACAAAAACAGTGCTGAAAAGCATCTGCAGCAATGATGGCTTGCAGAGATTTGCACATTCTTTTCTTGCACACTTTGTAACAAGAATAATTGGCCTGTTATCTGAACTTGCTTTGTGACTTTCATGGAACTCCTTCTGAAGCAAAAATGTTCTCTTGTGCAGCTGTTGAATTGCAGTGCAGTATCTGCTGTGACCCTGGATACCATGGGGATGAGTGTACTTGAACAGATACAAATTATACTGTATCCTAAAAAACAAGGGAAATGCTACCAGGATCTTAACTGTGGTGTCTCTTGCTGGTCTAGCTCATCACTGCAGTGGTAACGAAGAACTGGAAAGAGATTGTGCAGTCTTGTGATCTGCAGAATTGGAGAGAGGCCTTGGCTGCCGTGCTCACTTATGCCAGGCCAGATGAGTTTGCAGCCCTTTGCGGTAAGGACACTTTGCAGACTGGATGTCATTTATTCCACTTACAGCAAAACTAAACTTTGCCATGGTTGTCTTCTTTCCAGTAAGTTATTGTAATGCCTTGTTAGCTTCTTTAATGTAGTTCTTGGGTCCTGTTGCAGAGGACCAGTATGTTCCCTGCTCTTCTGGGCACAGAACCCAGACCCTGGTGAGTAGCTGTGTCCTGCCATCACCTGTGTAGTGCACAGCTGCTGGTTGCTTACTGTTTCCAGGTGGGTAACTGATGTTGATGTGACAGGTGTCTCACCCAAGGGACCAGTTCCTCAAAGTGTTTGTGCATGGGGCACAGTGGAAGTGTTTCAGGGAAGCACTTCGCTCTTCTTTCCCACGAGCAATTTTGACTTATTGGAAGGAGTCCTCTTTCACAGGCATTGAGCATGCCTGCCCTCACATGCTGCACAGCAGACAGCTGGCTGGGTTTAACTCACAGGGGAGTTACACTGCAAATAGCTCTGTGTTTACCTCCCCCGGTGCCCCTCAGACACAAGCCACAGTGTCTAGGGAGCTGTGTGACTCCCTTCAGCACACGTCAGCCCAGAGCAGTATCACAGCTTTGTTGCTCACAGTTCTTGGCCAGTTGCACACTTGGCTCCCTGAAATGAGGGATGGCAAAAGGTGAGTGGCAGAAGGGAGAATGAAACCCTGGCCTCTTGTCCTTTGTTATGTCAGCAGATGGAGTGTCCCCTCTGTCTCAGGCTTGCAGGTATTTGACAAATCCTTGCTGCCATGATGCTGACTGCCTCGGAAGTGCCCAGGGCTCCCATGAAATAATGTGCTGGACGAGTATGCGTGTGCCACTGGAGCCCAGAGGCAATATTACCTTCTCACTGTGCTGAGCAGAGACACAGCAGGTGTTGCAGGCTTCCCCACCCTGGGCAATGATGGAGGGATCACTGAAGTGGTTGATCAGCATTTTTGTTTGTATTTTCCCTAGATCTCCTGGGTAACAGGCTGGAGAGCGAGGGGGACAGCCTTCTGCAGACACAGGCTTGCCTCTGTTACATCTGTGCTGGCAATGTGGAAAAACTGGTTGCTTGTTGGACCAAAGCTCAGGATGGAAACAGCCCCTTGTCTCTTCAGGTGGGTAATTCTGTTAAAGGTGTTGGAAGTAACACACCACAACCATTTGGCACTTAAATCAAATGACCTAGTGTAGAGCTTTGCTGTCTGATAGCAGCATGTATCTTGGGATGCAAGCCTTTACCTCCTGGAATGGGTGGCTTTTGCAGAAATAACACATAAATATGATACTGGAAGATGTGTTGTGAAGCACAGTGGCCCTCCAGTCTGCTGTGTTTGTGTAGCCATGCTAATATGCTTCTTGTGTGAAAAGGTTGTTGTAGGGCTTAGTGCTTTGGTAAAGAAGGTGCTTTAAACGCTTGCATCTTTCTCAGTAGAGGAATACTTGGATGTTTTTGCTCTTGGAAAAGATAGCTTGGATGTTCAGGGGAAGAAATCTAATAAATCAGGGTTACTTCTGGAGAGAACTGCATGAAGGTTCTCATGAGTTTTCTTTAGAGGGTTGCACATACAGAGTTTGGTTTTCAGCAGTGAAATAGGTGGCATATAGCAAATACCCTGGGGGAATAGGATTGACAGCGAGATAAAACAATTATGGAATCATTTATTTTGTAGTATAATCTTAACTTCTTCCACCTTTTGGGGCCTTTGAAGGACAGTTTTAAAGTACTACAGTAGTGTTACCTGGCAGTGCTGAGAGTCTCTTGTTTAGTTAATTGAAGGAACTGGAGTATATCTGAGTCTTGCTTCACGTTATTAACTCTCTCCAGTTTTGAATTATCAAAATTGCTTTCCAGTCTCTTGACTGAGGACTTCATTTATGGATTTACCTTCAATTTGAATTTGCATTTTGATTGCATTGCTTTTGCTCTCTTGGACACTAAAATTGAAAAACATTGCTGGAGTCATAATTAGGCTGCTTGTTTGCTATGATGTGGAATTGCTGAAACTTGTAGCTGTTGATTTATTTTATTTGCCTTTTTTGAAGCGTTGACTTGCTGGCAAAACCAAAATGTATTCTCGAACAGTCAGTAAACAGTCCTTATTAGTGATGTATGGTTAAAATCCTGTGTGTTGGATACACTCATTAAATCTGTTATAAAGATTTTAAAGAGGGATTGCATGTTGATACTCACAAAATAATATTTGTAGTGTCTTCAGTGTAATACAGTGAGAGTAACAAAAACATAAAACTAACCAGAAAATGTTTCTGTAACTTAGCACTAGGGAAAAACCCAGCCAAGATCAGCTCTGGTATTTGAGGATGTGCACGGAAGGCAAGATACAGAGTATTCCTGGTGAATGTCAGGAAAACCATCTTTGCAGTAACCACCAGAAAAACATGGGCAACCCTCCCAAGGGAGTTGTGAGATCCACTTGATTAAGATGGTTAAGAACTGAATTACTAAAATGCTGCCAATGAGTGTGCAGCACCTCAGCACTCATACTGGTGATGGACAGGATGTTTTGCGTTCACTCTCGTAGCTGGTGGACATGCTCAGTGCTGACAGGGCTCAGAAATCCTGTTTAATAAAAACAGTTCTTTTGGCCTTGAACTCTACCAAGTGCACTGCTGGCTTTGCTGTGTGAAGCCACTTGGTGTGCAGTTGCTGTTCTGTTGTCTCACATGCTAGGGAAGTTGTGCCTTCAGTGTAGCTGTAACAGCTGGGAAACTTGCATTTGGCCTGGGCTTCCCTTTGGGTGAGAGAGGTTCTGCCAGGCTGCCCCGGGCAACAGCCCTCCACAACAGTTGTTAGCTGCTTCACCCCGTTGTCATTTGTGAGTCTTTTTTCCTGATCTTCCAGGATTTAATAGAGAAAGTCGTAATCCTGCGCAAGGCCGTGCAGCTCACCCAGGCTGTGGACCCAAATGCTGTGGGGGCCCTTTTGGCCGAGAAGATGAGCCAGTATGCCAACCTCCTGGCTGCCCAGGGCAGCATTGCTGCAGCTTTGACCTTCCTCCCTGCAAACACCAACCAGGTACGGGGTCTTCAGGTTTTTTACTCCTCTCCTTGTGTGAGCAGGTGTACTTTGAGCACAGCTGTCTGCATGGTGCAGTTAGGCAGCAGGACTGTCACTTGAAATGCCCCTTGAGATATGATGGTCAGGCTGTTTCCCCTCTCCCTGTGTTGGCCTTCACTGAGCTGGCAGAAGTACACGGCCTTGTTCTTCTCCCTCTTTGTTTCACACCGTTGGCCATGCAGCCAGTGACTGCCAAAGGGGCAGCTGTCCCTCCTGCAAGCCAGGCACAGTGCAGCACATACCTTAACGCTTGGTCAGTTGCTTTCTTTTGATTTTTTTCATCTTTCATCAGCTGGTATTCATTGACAGACTGACTTGGAAGTGGTGCAGCCCAAGATGGGATGCATGGACACATGAAGGCAGTTCCAATCACCCCATGTGTTGTGCAGAAGTTACTTACTCCAATCAATGAAGCAGAACAGGCTTCTGAGAGAGCTCATCAGCGTGTGGCCAGTCAGCCTCTGGGTGTGATGCACTGGGTGATGGGCAATGCTGTCAACCTTCCTTTGCTATCCTTTTCTGATTGCAGCCAAACATCGTGCTCCTGCGGGACAGGCTTTGCAGAGCCCAGGGGGAGCTCCCAGTGGGGCAGGAGGCCCTCAAGGCACCGTGTGAGAGACAGCCCGTGCCCAAAGGACAAGCTGGCCCTGTAGCTGGACAGATGCAGGGGCCCCAGGCTCCCCAGCAGTATTACCAACAGGTAAATGGGTTTGGGCACTCAGGGAAGGACATGGTGCTTGAGTTCTGGAGCGTGATGGATAGAGGAGTTTTTTTCCTTCTTTATCTGAACTGGGGCTGTATAACGTACCTCTGCTGAGAGCCTGGTGTTGAAAGTCAGTGGTGCTGCTTCTCAATCAGTGCAGATGCCTCCTTTACTCCTTGTCTGGAAACATTCATTAAACAGCTTGTCAAGTGGTCTGCTTTGAAGATTAGGTGCTTCCGCCTTTTTTTGTAACTGTGCTTCAGTGCCAAGGATGACTCTGGGAGAGCACTACAGGACCTTTCTATGCTGGTTCTCATAGTCCCTGATGTTGTCCCATCCCTGCAGACCTTGAGGCTTGCTCATGCTGCTCACCAGCCTCTTCTGGGGCTGGTTATTTCCCCCCAGCTAAGGTGTTGGCTGCAGAAGTTGGTAGCGATGGCAATAGCAAACTGAGGGCACGTTTGGGCAGTTGTGGGCACAGCCTATGGAAACATCTTCCCAGCTGGCTGTGAGGGGGCACAGGCAGGGGTTGAGGCAGGCCTGGACTCAGAGTGAGCTGTGCCAGAAGAGAGACACGGTGAGTATGGGACTAATAGGGGAACTGGGGGCTGTGCAGGGTGGAAGAGGAGAAATGGGGGGGGCAGATGACCTGGTTTTATCTCTGGCCTGAGGACAACACGGCATCAGACCATGCTGATCATCATTGGAGTGTGGTGTGGTGGGCAGCCCTGGCTCTCTGCATGCTTCAAGAGCATTGCCAGGTCCATGATCCCTCAGCACAGCTCTGGAGCTCATCTGGCCCTGCTCTACACTGGGGCTCTGGGCTGGGCTTCTCTGAGTGTGGAGCTGTGTTAGTGCTGTGGGTGTTCTCCTCACACAGGGGATTGGCACAAGCAAGGCATGTTTCTGTCAGTGCTCCCTTCAAGCAACTGCCTGCCATAAAAACGGAGGTGGGAAGGAGGAAGGGCTGAAAAGTGGGGAGGAGTTGGGCTTTGTTCTTTCCCTCTTGATGTCAACAATTGTGTGTGCCTTTGCCTTCTCTCCAGGGTGTTACCAAGGTAGATTTCAGAAGGGGCAAAGCCTTCATCCTGCTCATACACGATTACCTTGCTAATGCTGTTGCATATCATTGTCAATGATTAACTCTCCTCTTTCCTGTGTTTCTGACCTTCTTCCTTGTAACCAATGAATTGCCTTGAGAAGCAGTGCTGCACATCTCCTGTTTGGCTGTGGAAAACAGCAGCTGTCCTATAGATGGCGTGATCTTAGCAGTGCTTTTTAAACCAGAGTTCCTTATTTCTCATGCTGTTTCAGGAATGCTTTAGGCTATTGTTTAAGCAATCCCTGCTCATTAATAAAAGGCCAGGTGTATCACAACCCCATGAGTACGCTGCAAGTGAGTTACCTGCTGTGTTCTTGGCTTTCCAGGGAGCCCATGCTCAGCAGGAAGGGTTTGAAAGGGACAAGTGCCATGTCAGTGCCCAGTGGTATGCTGATGAACCAGAATGTAAAGAAATAACATATTTGAGTCTTAGGATACTTTTTTTACTTGACTTCCTTTTGAGAAAGTGTGTACATAGGATTTGTCCAAGCCTGAGGCAGCCTTTAATTGCTGTCCCAAATAGGAACGTGTACTTCAAACTTGGTTTCCTTTCAGGTTTTTGAACCTTCTTTTTCATCTGAAAAAAGGCATGAAAGGAGATAGAAAAGTCTCTTGGATTACTCCAGTGATGACTTGTGCAGACATTAACAGTGGCTGTTGTGTGGCTGACTGCACCATTAGCCCAGCACTGCACTGGGTTAGACACCAATAGACTGAAGCCAGCTGAGCCAGCCAGGAATTCAGGGCCACAGCTTTCCCTCTGCCTGTGCTCAGGTGGGGTGTTGGGCTCCTGACCCTGGCTGTGCACCCTGTCCTTGCTCAGGGATGTGGGATGTCGCAGGAGTTGAAGGTTCTTGGTTTCTGTCCCATCAGAAAGGTCGTAGAGGTCATGTGAAACTGAGGGGCTTTGGAATGGCAAAGAAGGAAGACAGAGGAAAAGAGCTGTGGGAGACTGGCTAGGAAGCAATTAGCATTAAGATGTGTGTTTGTGCATGTGCAAGAAGTGAGTATCGGATTTTAACTTTGAATTCATCTTAAGCTGGATTTAAACAGACTGCTTTTGTGTGAGGCAGTGTGTTTGAGTTTGGCACAGAACCTGGGACTTCCAGCTGTGGTTAGTGATACTTGGTGTCATGCAATAGCCTGGGGGGAGCTCCTGAAATAGGAAAATGTGATGAAAGAGGCAGGCCTGGCTCACTGGCACGTGTAACACTGCACTCACTCCACAGCTTGTTGTAGCTGCATCTCTACTGTTTTGTCTTCACTCTGCAACTCACTTCAGCTCCAGTGCACAGTGATTTTGTCTGTCTTATATGCACTTTTTCCTCTTCCTCTGATATTTTTGTGGCTGCGTTACAGGTGCCAGCATGCAAACCTTCTTGTGTTCACTTCTTTGCATCTCATTTTGTGAAACCCTTTAGCCTTTTATTGTTTTGTTTTCCATGATTGGTATTTCTTTGTTCAATTCAGGTTAGAATTGCCCCTACTGTCACTACCTGGAGTAACAAAACTCCTACTGCCCTTCCCAGCCATCCTCCTGCAGGCTGTCCCTCTGACACACAGGTATAACCTTCATTATTCCTCTCTGAGCCCCTGCTCTACCCCAATATGTCCCCTGGTGTAGTCTGTGCTTGACACAGTCTGCTGCGGATAGGCAGAAGGAACAGCTTCCCTATGTGCTCTATTTTTGCTCCTCTGTGCTTCATGTTATGTGTGTGTTTTCACCAATGCCCAGATAAATGACTCTGGAAAGCTTGGAGTGGGAGCTCAGTGTGACCTGATCCTGCCCCCCCAGCCCTTGGCCCACACTGGAATATTTGAAGTGGGATGTATTTTTCCTTTCCCTCTTTCCCATGGAAATTGGAAGCTTCAGAGTTAACAATTAAGTTGTTCAGTTGAAAGCTGTGGATGGCAGGGTGCTCTCAGACTGCCTGAGCAGCAGGCAGCACTGGCCAGGACCTCTCCCTTGGAGTGGAAGGCATCTGCTGCTCTGCTGCCACTGCAGTCACTGCACGTACAGGCTGTGCTTTCAGTCTGCACTGGGCACCCGAAGGCACTGGGGTGGTTGGAGGCGTTTGCCCCTGTGCTAGTGGCTCTTCCAGGGAATGTGGTTTCAGGCCTTGAAATGTGAACTGATCACTGTTACAGCTCTGCCTCAGCACTGCATTACTGTTGCTGACTAAGTCCTGTCTCCCCCTACCTTTTTCCCTGCAATCTTTTTTTACAGGGAGACAACCCACCTCCTCCAGGGTTTGTTGTGCCAGCTGCCATTAATCCCAACATGCCACCACAGCAAGCCACATCTTCCAGTTACAGCATGTACTCACAAGCAGGGACCCGGCCAGCGTACCCGCAGAGTGAGTAGCAGCAGCTCTCCTGTCCCCCCCACCCAGGTGGGCCAGCCAGGTGACGAGGCCATGTTTACTTGAGGATAGCCAGTCCTCTCCTTGGGGTTGGGAGGGTTCAGACCAAGCCAGTCCCACACTTCTTGGGGAGGGGAGAGCTCCTGAGGTGACACCTGAGGGTTGTAATTTCTTGGTGGGGTCCAGACATCAGGCACCCTGTGTCAGACACTGGCTCGCAGCTCATAGACTCACTCCTCAGCTGGCCCTTCCCAAGGGTGTGCTAGGGTCAGAAACCCCCTAGGGTGAGTCCTGGAGAAGCAAGATGAGCCTGGCAAAGAGGGACCCAACTCATCTGTGTGTGGCTGGGCCATCCAGTTCTCATTGGAACTTCATAAAGATGGAAAAGGGGATGAGGAGACAAGGGCAGTAGTAGAGGTGAGTGAGGATGGGGTGGAATGCTGACACACTCAAAGCAGGAGACTGAAAGTACAGACACCAGGGAGGAAAGAATGGACATAGATGGGCAGAGAAGAGGCAGTGAAATTAAGCTGCAGGGCCCACAGTGAAAGGCAGTGAACTTGCATTCACTTCCAGAGACTGCCCTTCAATTCCTTGGCCTAAGCTTTCCCTTTGTGCAGACCTGGGGCAGGGGTTTCCATGCCCTTCTTTGTGAGGCACCATGAGGATTGCAGTGGTCCAGAAAACAGCCAGAGCAGCAGTGTCCGTGTGCCCCAGCCCTATCTGCAGTGGCAGGGGAGGCTGTGGGGAGAATGGGAGTCCTTACAGCCAAGGCAGTGCTTCCTCTGGTTCCCTGCTCCCAGTGGTGCAGGCTGAGGTTTTGAGCAGTCCTGGGAGTGCAGGCAGAGTTGTGGGAGCTGGGATTTGGCTGGACAGGTAAGCAGTTTGAGGGGGAAGGGGCAGGAAGAGGGGAGAGTCAGGTGGAGAAGGAAGCAGAGGCAGATGAAACCCGGTTCTCTTATGAACTCACTCACTGAATGTCTTTTCTCCCTGTTGTAGCGTATCAGGCCACACAGCAGTACTCTGGTGGAACAGGGGAACCAGCTCTCTATCAGCCTCAGCAGTCTATCGCTGTCCCTGCTTCAGCCTCCTACCTGAACCTTGCCCCTAACACCACCCCTCCCTACCCACCCTCTGCCCCTGCCCACTCTGTGCCCTCCCCACTGTACCCTGGGCAGCCTCAACCCTCCCCAACAAGCCTGAATCCCATCTCTTCCTTCCCTCTTCCTCCTTCTGGTGCATCCTTTCGGCATGCCAGGCCAGGACCTCCAGCAGCTTCTGTGGCTTATGCATTACCTACTGGACCAACAGGTACTCTGCCTGCAACCAGTGACCTTCCTGCATCCCAGAGAACAGGTCTGCGCTTGGATGGCGGGACAGGCGGGAGGGGGGGGTTTGCTTTATCACAGTTAAATGTGCACCTTTCCCTTGTCAGTGCTCCATACAGAGTTTGCTTGTGCTTAGAGGTCAATTCAAAGCATTTCTAAAACACATCCTCTTCCCTGTGCGTTTGGCAGCGATAAGGCTGTGCTGCTGCTGCACTGAGCACTTGCTGAGCAGCGTGAGCAGTCTTTCTCTTGCCCATCAGACCTTGTCACAAACACAGAGCTTTTGTCTTGTCCAAGACCGGGTGCTACAGCTTTGTCTTGTTATAAGGCTGTCATATACAGTGGATGGATGGTGGCACAGTTTTAACCTTGTGAGGCTGACGTCAAAACCTGCTGTATGGATGGAGAGCAAAATACAAAAATGAGCAGGTTTTCCTCATCGCTGCAGAGAGGATGATCCCAGTTCTCCTGGCAGAACAATTTTGCAAATGCAGTTTGTCCCTGCCTCCCTGGTTTGAGAGTGGCATTTTGAGCCCAGCTTTGGCACCACGTTTAATTCAAACAGCATTTCCTGTGGCATCACGTTATATTTTTTCTGAACCACTTAGGTTTTACTGGGATTTACTGTAGCTGTGAATGCCTTAAAAGATAATCAGAAGTGATTTAGAAATGCTTTTCCATGTCTCTTTCCTGAATGTTAATATAAAGCATGTGTGTGGCTGACACAAGAGCATGTTTGAGCATGCATGGTGAGAGCATGCACCGAGGTGGGGCTCAGTGTCTCCTGGTGACTGGACATAACTGTTTGCTGTGGGGCAGTGACCTCACGTTTGCGGTAACAAACCTGTCTCTTCACTTAGCAGCCCATGAAACAGCAGCTTTGCATATGTCAGACTGTGCAGGAAGTAGGAGAGCTCCTTTTCTAAACCTGGCTATAAACATACTTTACATCCAGGTGGTCCAGCTGAAGTGTCAAGGACCAGACCTGGGAAGTAGAGAGTGGAGGGAATATTAGGCAGGATTTGAGGGACGTTCCAGGGATACTGACTCTGCTGACAGCCCTAAGGATGCCACTGTGACTCCCTCTCTTCTTTTAAAAGCCTGCTAGGGGTGATGCAATGCAGAAAAGACATTGCCTTTGTCTTGACAGCAGCAGTCCTACGAGTGATCCTGGCATCTGTGAGGCTGGGAGCCCACACCTCTCATGACTTTGCCTTCACACACACAGACACTTGTGTTTTGGGGAGAAAGGTTCTTTTGCTCTGTCAAAAAATAGGACTGGTGTAGGGTAGCTGCCAGGGCTGCAAGGGGAGAAGAAGGCTTTTCCCTCCATCCTGCAGCCAGATTTGGTGTCCCTGCTGTCCTTGGAGATGCTGTTCCGTGACCTCTCCTGACCCCATGTTACAGGGCACGTCAGAATTGTATCTCTAAGCCAGAGGGATTGCTAAATTGGACGGAGGAAGAGGTGTTGGGTAGGGTTCTAGGCCTGGGATGTGAAGCAGCACATTATAATGCAGACAGCATAGCTTCTGCACCTCCAAATAAATGCAGGGAACAAGAAAATTGTTCTTTCTTACCCATTTTACTACTTGTACTTGCGTCACTGGCAGGCACTTCAGACCTGTCACCTGCTCAGTTCCTTGTGCTAACAGTGAAGTGGCACAGTCCGTGTGGTGCACTTGGTGTCGGTGAAGCACTGTGCTCTGGACAATAGAAATTAGGGACGTTATTGACAATACCAGTTGATTTGTAAAACTGTAATCTGCACAGACAGCAGCCTAATGCATCTTGCCTATGTCATTTTAATATAAGGGGAACTGAAGCAATCGTTTTCTGCATTGCCTTGCCAGATTTCGTTCCAGAATGAAGTTAACCATACTAGACTTTCATAGAACTTTGAGAACTGCTGGTGCCGCTTATGTTTTTCCCAGTGGTGAGAAGGCAGCCAGTACAAAGTGTCAGACCATCAGGAACCCAAACTTGGGCATCATCTGTGGTTCCTGGCAAACCCACCAGCCTTGGGATGAAATGCAGAGGTGAACTCCAGGGCATGGTGAGGTGCTGAGGCCAGGTGGCTCACGCATGTGGGCTGCTGGCACACAGCAGCTGCCTGCAGCTGGAGAACTATGGAAAAAAGATGAGGTATCTCAAGAGCATGCTCTGTCCTTCTGATTTTTAGATTACACCTTTCAGAAAGAATACAAACAAGAAGGAAAGAAACCCTTGCCTTGTAAATGTAGAAATTAGTGTACATGCTTAATATGCTTAACCACCAACATGTTTTCCAGAGTAGCTGCATTGCTTAGTGAAGGATGCCTTGGCGTGAGATCCCATAGAACCACAGAAATCAGGAGCCAGAAGTAGATCTCACCTGTAACTCTGAATGTTAAAGTGCAGGACATATAGTGATGCTGATCTTGGCTTTGAAGGGTTGTGCTCTAGTGTGTGGTGACAATCCAGTCTAGGAACATCATGTTTCGCTTTGTAAATCAGATTCGTTTAAAGGTGAGGGTTAGAGGAAGGAAAAGAGATCTCATATTTGGAGTCCTGAAAAGCACTTTCCTTTGAACTAGCTTGGATTTAAAGATGCACTTAAACAAAGAAATAGTTCTATAAATATGTTCAGTTTTTTCCAAACATGTGTAATATCAGTGTGCTAAACTGTGCTTGGAGCTCCAGTTAGCAAGAAAGCCCATATTTCATTTTCAACCTATCTCAGTTTGTTTAATGATAGAACTTTGAACCTGCTTTCAAGGAAGTTTTAATTTTCAGTCTCGAGTCTTGTTTGAAATTGTGATAGAGCAATCCTGAGCTAAGGGAAGGGTTTGCACCAGAACTGTAAACACCTCAGACCGACCCCAGGGACAGGAGTTATCTCATCCCCAGTGTTCCTCCTCTTTAAAATGGCAAAGGCTTTATTTTCTGTGTCTTGCCATTTGAATTTGTTGCTCAGTCTGAGCAGGCAGTGTGTCTTTTCACATGGCTGAAAAGCTGCTGTGAGAACATCTCTTTTGTTTGCTGGGCTGGATGCAATTAAAAGCACACCTCGATTTGGGAGAACACTTGGGTGTCCTCTGTGAAGTCAAGTATTTTAAGCATATCCTGAAAAGCTTTCAAAAATGTTAAAACAATGGTGCAGAAGTGATTGCTAACAGTAATGGTCTGTCAGCTGCACTGGCGGGTAGGAATAGAAAATGAGAACACCAGAAGAGATAAGGAAGTGGGCCAGCACTCTTCAACATTTGTTAGAAACAACTAGAAGCACTGATTTACTGCATGGAAAGAGCTTGTTTCCAGGGAAGGCAGACAAAAGTAATTCCACAGGGTGGTTTGGACAAATGACTTGTCTCTAAACTGGCATTGTAAGTAGGTTAGGTGGTTTTTGTCCAGACTCCTCATGCTTACTGAAACTAAATTGCTAATGAAAAATTACAGACAAAACAAAAATTGTTTCATTATTTTCAAAGAAATTTTTTTTAGTTCTCTTTGCATTTTATCTGCAGAAAGCCTACCAACTCAAGACCAGACTTCAACCTTTGCAGGTGAACTAGGTACAACCTAACCTGACAATAATCACAGCCACCACGTGAAATTAATTGAACAGACATCAATAATGCATATGTTCTTCAGAGAACATTAAGTGAGATGCTGTTTGCCAATTAGACTTTAATCAAATCAATTTTTAATTCCTTAATTAAAGCCAATAACAACATACCTGGAGTTTTTAACCACAGAAACAAATGCTGACTTTCCTTTTTTAAAGCAAATTATTCCAGGCAATTAACAGCAGTAACAGTTTGGGAGATTTTAACATATTACTGCTTTCAGCACTGCAGAAGTTGGACTTCCTGTAACTGGGATTTTCTGGATAGGGAGGAACAGAGGAGCCCCTGGGGCACGTGGCTGCTGGGAGATGGTACTGCCTTTGGTTAAAGAGAAGATGTGAAAGGGGTTTTAAATTGTTTTTTGTTTACCCCTTTAACATGCTCTGGATGTGGAACAGGTTGAACAAAAGCTTAGGAGTAAATGAAATTTCAGATAAATCAAGCAAATTCTGCAGTGATGTTAAGCTCTGCTATCTAATGTGAATTCATCATCTGCTAAGTGAAAAACACTGTGGTGAAAAAGTCCATTGAGCAAGGATTTGGTTTTGTTGGCTTTTTGTGGCTTTGAGCAATAAATCCTGATTACTCGGCGAGGCCGTGGTATTGCTGAGATATAATGCTGTGATCCCAATTACATGTGATCCGTGATGAGATGGGGAACTATTTCTAATGCACTAATGGGAGCTTTGGTGTACAAATCTTGCAGCTGCACAGAGCATGCTTTCCTGGAAGAGCAGATGTTTGGATACAGAGCAGTACCCCAGACTCAGAGTGAATCTGCTCAGACATCCTCTGCGCTTCTTCCAGTTTCAAACAAATTGCCCTTGGTTCAAAACATTTTGCCACCTTACTTCAGCAGCTCTGCCCTGCTTTTGGGACACAAAGCACCCATAAACATGCCCTAGCTGGCAGGGGAAATCTGGTTTTATGGCTCTTTTGTGTCTCCAGGGTAGCTGGGTGAATCTGGCCTGAAATGTTTAAGGCTCCTGTTGCCTCTTATGCCACTTTCTGTGTTGTGTTGCTGAGGAACAGGTCTTAACTGTCATATAAATCCATCACAGTATGCAATTGCAGCAGCAGCTCTTGGGAAATCGATGCAGCTTAATAGTGTTACTTGCCCATTGTTTCTGACATCTCTGCTGCTGATTAATGTCAAGATGATCTTGAAAAAAGTTCAGAACAGGTTCTCATTTCTTCTCATATGATATACCTGGGAGAAACTTTCACCAGTAGCTGAAGCATCTTCACATGTGCAGGCAGTTGCCTGACATGCCTAAACACAGCTCTGCTACACAGACTGTTTTTTTCCTGCAAGAGAAGAAAAAGTTAATTATATATAAAAAAAAGAAAAAGGAGATGAACATTCATCAAACTTGAGAACAGTTGGTCAAAACGCTGAACGTGTGCAGTGGGTGCAGAGCCTAAGGGGTCTTATGGCTGGGGTGTTGGAGCTCTTCTGGCTCCCAGGGAAAGGCAAAGGAGCAGGCAGATGAGGCCAGGCTCTGCCAAGTCCCTGCTAGTAGAGCTGTGGTAGAGAGCTGGCCCAACTGAGCTCAAGAAAGCATCACTGCACCCCTCTGAGGTACTTACAGTCTCTGTTTTCTTTCTGTCCCAGGGCCTCAGAATGGCTGGAATGACCCACCCGCCCTGAACAGAGCTGCCAAAAAGAAGAAGGTACTCGAGGAAATCCTGTCTTGACACAATTGAATACTGACCACTAGAAAAGCAGTAACAAAAGCTGCTCCTGGGAAACTTGTTGGCAGGAGGAGGAAAAAGAAGGGTTAGCAGTGAACAAAAGCTGTACCTCACGAGCAGAAATGGCCTTTGTGCTTTTCCAGTGGGCATTATCTCTCTCAAAATGGTTATGCCTCCAAAGAGATGGTGGCTTTTTGTTAAAGTTGTGATTAATAACAAAACTGGTACTGGTTTGAGGGAAGAAAATACCTCAAACTGTTTTCATCTGCAGTAAAGCAGATGAGTTTTGCAGGAGATGATGCTTACGCAGAATGATGAGGCTGTGCAAATTGTTATAGATTACTGACTTTGTTGGAGCTGAAAGCGTTTTATCCTGATTAAGTGTCTGACCCAGAGGGATATGCTTGAGAGTAAGACAATTTTTGTGATGGAGACAATGTAGTTTTGTAAAATGGATTTAGATTGCAGCAGGACAAAATAACTAGGGACACTTGGCACATAGCAGGGTGAGCCTTTTCATCCCTGGTGCTGCTGTGGTCTTGCATATCTCCACAGCAGTCAGTGTCATCTGCTTTTCTCTGAGCCTGGACCATTTGGGAAGCAAGAGTCAGTCTGGAGTGTGCAAAGTGTAGAGAAAAAAAAGCTGGAGCATTCAAGATAAGGTCTGGGTGAAGGTGAAGGCTGAAGTCTCCCTTTACCCTTTGGGTTTTGGTCTCTGCAGTTCAAGACTAAGAATCTTTTGGAGGATGGATAGGGGATGCTTTGTGTGCTCCTGACTGCCCCAGTGCTGGCATGTTTGTGGCACAGCAGCTGGCATGCTGCCTTTCTGGGCTTGAGGCTCTTAACTAGAAGGTGAAAAGTTGTCAGTGAGAATAACTGCTGGACCTGAGAGCTCAAAAAGCAGCCTTCTGCAGTTTTCACTACTGCTGTGTGTCGCAGCCAGAATTTGTCAGGGCTTGAGGATTGGCTCCCTTTTAAATGAGGAGCTGTGTTGGTTGCATTCCCTGTTGGGTATTTAAGAGACCTCTGTCAAATGGTTGGTTGTTTCCCTTATGCCCACCGAGGGGGTGGTTTAGGATACTGTAAAATGACTCACCACATGGACTGTTGTAAAATAGAAGAACTGTCTGGCATTTCAAGCCACAGCATAATTTGCAGCTGTTTTCCACCTCAGAACTTAGCCAATACTCAAAAGTTTATTGCTGTGATTCATTGCTTTTATTACTGACTTTGAAGCTGAACTGGGAATATTTTTCTTGCTGTCCCAAACCACCAGTTTCTCTGGCATCATTCATTCAGGGTAGCATTCAGGGTTCTACAATCTTTCCTTTTTTGTGCACATTCCCATGTAGCTCTTTCCTTTGTTTGGATTCCCACATGTGTAGCAGAGGCCAGTAGCTCATTTTCTTGTTTCTTCCCTCTACCAAATGTTTCTGCAATGCCCCTGCATAAAGACTGGCAGATGCTTAGTGATGAATCTGAAATGTGCCTGTAATCTGCCTTAGTGCAAACCTGTTTGCCAGAAGCTTGAAAGGATTGTGCTGGGTTTTTGGTGCCTGTTGCTAGCTGTGACCTGTGTACTGCATGGATGAAAATGAACCCTTGAAAGTGAGACACAAATATCTAAATGTAATGACCCAATAGTAGGAATAGATGTGGGTCAGTTTTCATTGGTGTGACTCCTCTTCTGTTAGTGCTGGTCTGCCAAACCTCTGGTTTGTGCCCTTAGCAGAGGCACAGTGGCTCTGATGTGAGATGGCTGTACTCAGCTCTTGTGGCTAGGGGCAGGCAGGCAGAGCTTACAGGACTGGAAACACTGGAGGGTATTACTGCCCCAGGGCACTTCCTGCTGTGCAGCCGGAGGAGTGGGTTTGTTTAGCCAGAGGGAAATCCTGTATTGCCTGCCCCTGTTATTCCTATATCCTGGGAGCTCAGCGCTCTGCTTGGCAGAGCTCTCAGTTGGTGTGGGCTGGGGAGTCTGTAGGAGCTGGGTGTTGTGCTTTGCCTACAGCAACATAAATGCACTGTTTGTTTTTCCCACAGGTCCCTGATAATTTCCTGCCCCCAGTTCCCATCACCTCCCCCATCATGAACCCGCTGGTGGATCCACAGTCTCAGATGCCTCCAGCTCCAGCAGCACCTACGGGTGCACCCAGCTTCCAGCCTCCACACCTTCCCCCGGGGCAGCCGATGGTGCAGGGTGGTGGCTTCCTGCCTGCCCCCCAGCCCCTGGGGCCCTGCATCGTGCCCCCCGCTGCTTCCAAACCCAGCACAGAGGGGGCCCCTGGAGCCCCAATTGGCAATGCCATCCAGGTAACAGCCCAGTGCTGCACAGTTTGCTTTGTGCCTCAGCAGAGCCTTACAGGCTGGGATCCTGTACTTCAGAGATTTGTCACTAGCTCTGCACCATGCTGGCATTTTGCTACTGTAATCTCCACCTAGGCATTGCCTTTTTGCAGTTAATACTCTAGTCAGTATGGACCAGCAAGCTGCTTCCTTCTGTAACTTCACAGCTCTCCAGAGGGAGTGACAGCAGATGCTGGTAATGTCACCTCCACACATCCCCAGGGAAGATGCATGAGTTGTGCCAAGCTTGCTAATAATGCCACTTGCTTTAGTTGGAAACAACATGTGGTCAGAGTGACCTGGAAAAGCCTCACCTGCTCTCTGTTTCTCAGCATGTGCAGGCACTGCCAACAGAGAAGATTACCAAGAAGCCCATCCCTGAGGAGCACCTTATTCTGAAGACTACATTTGAAGCTCTTATCCAGAGATGCCTGCTGTCTGCCTCCGATCCGGTAGGTCTCTGTGGTGTTCCCAGAGCTCCCCTGTGTTTGGGTGACTGTGCTGGTACCTGCCATCACAGCCTCCTGAGATAGCTTTCTCCTTCTGAAGGCTGCTTTGAGCAGCCATGTGCACACAATTTGGCAGTCTGGGGCCAGAGTACAGCCCAGCTGCCTGAGCACTTTCACTCTGGTCCTTGGAGCCCTCAGCATGGCCAGAGCATGGTGGTGCTGTTTACTGGGCAGACAATTAACCCATTGCAGCCTCCTCTTTTGCTCTCTTCTCAGGAGGGTTGGAATGGGTTACAGTTGAGGTTTTTAATGTTGATGGTTTAAAAAAAAATTAATAAAAATGGTAAAACCTTCAGAAAGGGCTTTCAGAAAACCTTCCTTCTGTTAGGTGATCACTGTGGAGGCATGCCCTGTACATTTGCTTAACTGCTTCTTATCATTAGAGCAGGGAGCAGCTGATATTATGTGAGGTCTGAGCTGAGGCTCACGTATGTGAGGACATCCTCAGATCTTGATCTGTGATTTCTGGCAACAAGCTCATTTCAAAAGGAAACAGTGGGCAGCAGAGAAGTGGAAGGTGATGAGCTTTAACAAGGACCGCTGGAGCTGGATAGGAGAAGTGTTTCCTGTGGCAGTCAGTACTTTGTAAACGAGCCATGTGCCTCAAAGCTTCTCCCGTATCTCCAGTGGTCAGTAAATAACATGCTAGCCCAGATGCCGACTGCTCCGCTCGTGCCTGCTGCATGCTGAAGGACGGGTGATGAAAGGCAAGGCTGGTGGTGTGCAGAGGCCTTTGTGTGCTAAATGTGCTTGGTCAGCAGCACAGACTCACACTGCTGTTATGGTGACTGGGAGCTGAGCTGCCTGAGGGCTCTGTGGCGGTGGCTGGGAGTGTATATTGGGAGTTCAGTGTCACTTCTGCCTTATGCCTGCCGTACAATCTCAGCTGGCTCTGTAGTTTAGGCTTGACATTTGCATATATGTACTCCTTTCCCCTGTGGGTCTCAGCCCAGCAGCTTCAGGATGGACTCACCCATGCATTCTTTTACAGAAGTTTTTCGAGGCCATAGACCTTTCTTTGGACAGACCTCACAAGGTTCAGTAGCACTTGAGCATTGCTCAAAATTCTTTATTTAAAGGTTAGGCTGTAGAGTGCAGTGATAGCAGTCATATACTTCACAGACCCTTTGACCTTTTCTTCCTCTTGAGTGCCCCTTATCCCAGCCACAAAAGGCAAAAGCATTCAGTTCACATCTGCACCCAGGGATTGCTTTTCTGCTCTGCCAACACATTTGGCTTGCTTTTTGTTAAGTCTCTTTAGTTTTCTTCAGCAGAACAAGCGTTTCTGGCATGCAGTGCCAAGACACACCATCCTGGCTGTATGCATCAGCTATTGTCAGAACACACACAGACACTACTCAGTTATTACATTCCAAGTGTGAGTGAGAACAACCTGTTTGCACTTTTTCCACCTAATTTCCTTTGGCTGGAGAGATGTCTTGCTGTTCATTAAACCAAATTTATTCCTCTTTGCCCTAGTTGGCTGTCTGAAAAATGAAAACAGCATGTACACCTTTTCACAGGTTTTGAAACAAATGTTCTGAAGTCGTGTACCTGAGAGAGCTAGCCAGTCTAAAAGGACTAGCTGGTTTCTTATCTGCTCCTCCTGGGGTACTTTTTACTTGTCTCAGCTCCTGAACATGATGACTGCTGAGGGATTTGTCGCATGTGGCATGAGATCCACGTGCTGTGTTCTCCTTTATGCTCTTTGCCATCCAAACAGCTTTCCCTAATTTCTAGCACAGCAGGCAGCCACCAGTCTGTCTACCCCTGAGCTACAGCATTCCCATAGGCTTTGTTATTTTATCTCTGGGCAATTTTTTAATCCAGGGATGCTTTCCCAGTTGCCAGGGGAAATAGCACTATCCTAAGTGAAGATGGATTGATGCACATACTGATTTAGGAGGAAGTCCCATTACTCTTGTGCACTAATGCCATTTCTGCTGCTGTTAACCACCTTCTTTTTTTGTGCTTCTAAAATTGTAATCTTGATGGTTCATTATTCTGGATTCTTCCATTTCTGTAGCTGTTTGTTTAAAAAGAAAAAGGTAGTTAAAAATTCATTTCTCCAGCAGCTGCTGTGGCACTCCAGGTGGAATATACTGGGGTTATTTTAGAACCTTTGGTGGCAAAATATTTCCAGACACATCAATGGGTGGCGTACTCTATATAAAATCATGGAAGCATAAAGGATCTGTTTGGGTTAGGCTATTAGGTTTTTTTGTTGACAGTAACAACTTAAACTCCTTACTAATTACATAATGAAAATTATAATTAAGATTTGCCCTAAATGACTGAGTTGAACATACTTAAGAGTTCAGTGACTGCTCTTAAGCTCTCATTGACATTACTGGATAGTTGGTTCTGATAACTTTATCCAAGTATCATTATGCTTTGCCAGTGAACCATAGTAAAAAAAATTTGTGCTATAACTCAAATTGTGTCATTTTCCACATCAGCTATATCAGTGGGTTTTGTCAGTGACCAGTGGCTTTTAGGATGTACTTACAGTTTGCTATTCTCTGTAGCTAACTAGAGCGGTTACTTGTGGAGATCTGCAATCATATCATGTAGCCTGTCTTGGCAAAATCAGGGGAGAAGAGTACAGAGCAAAGAATTCAAGTGATGTGTTAGGAAAATGTTGTTGAGAAAGGGATTTCATGTGGTGTGTGGACCTCTTTGCAATGACATCAGATCAGTATGTTGTTCTTAGAATCACTGTTTTAATGTACTCTCTTGCAGCAAACCAAGAGGAAACTAGATGATGCAAATAAACGCCTGGAGTTTCTATATGACAAACTTAGGGAACAGACAGTAAGTTCTGGTTTACTCTTCCCCCTGCCTCTTCCCTCTTCCCTCCCCAATCAAATATTGCAGGTATGGTGAAGAACTTCATTGGTGGCGTGAGCCCCTCTGCTGTAAATAGCAGGCACTTATTCTTTCTTCTAAAGCATGCTTCAGATCCATTTATTGTATGTTTCCATGCATTTTCCAGAGATAACTAGGTGGAGTGCTTGGCCCCAAGTGCCTGTGCAAACTATAGTGCTTTGGGGTCATCTAATGAGTTTTGTGGTGCTGTGCAGGGACTACGCTGAGCCAAAGAGCAGAGCTCCTTGCAGTAGGCACTGGGTGGATGCATTAGAAGGGTCTCTGTCCCCAGCTGCTGGCAGAGTGAGCCAGTACAGCAAGTTCCCCTGTGCCCAGCAGGAAGTGAGAGGCATTCAGCCTGGGGTAAAAAAAAAAAAAAGCCAGAAGATTTACATGTTGGACTCACTGACTTCACTGGAAGGCAAATGTCCAAGTACTTTTGAAGATCCTGTAATTTTTCCAAAGCCTCCCAGGAGGTCTGTGGCAGAATAAAGGGACTGGACTTCGATCTCTTAGACCACTCCTAATCCTAAGGTACTAACTTGCCATTGTCAGGCCATCTTTGCTGAGCTTTACCCCAAAGGCATAAAAGCCTAGTAGGTTTTCAAGTGCCACAGCAAATCTCCCACCTCAGGAAACTGAAACTGGGGCTGGCAGTGAAGCCTTGCAGGGCTTTGCAGTATGGCAGAGATGATGTGTTCTGGTTGAAGTCTGCTGTTAGACTTCCCTGTGCCTGTTCCCAGTGTTGTGGGGCTCTGAGGATGGCTGTCTTTAAAGAAAGGAAATAATTGCTGCACCTTCCTGAGGGCCAAATGTTGTTGCATTTCTGTTTTTCTAGCACCGGTGTATGTGCTTCTCATTCCTCCTGCTGACTTGCCTCGTCTGGCTTTCTTGCAGCTCTCTCCAGCCATCATTAGCGGTTTGCACAACATTGTGAAGAGCATCGAAACCCGCAACTACCAGGAAGGACTCAACATCCACACTCACATAGTCAGCACCAGCAACTTCAGCGAGACCTCTGCCTTCATGCCTGTTCTGAAAGTTGTCCTCACCCAGGCCAATAAGCTGGGTGTCTGAGGTAGCCCTGCATTTGCAAAGCCTTGGCGGTTGCTTTTCCAAAGGAGTGCATTTCTGCAGCAGACGTGCAGGACACGGACCAAGCGCTCGTCCTCACGGCATGGCACGGCACAGCGCTGACAAATGGCATTACACTCTCCCTGCAAAACACTTTGTTCTAGGAGGGCCCTGGAGCCCTGGTGCTTTTCTTTTTATTTTAATCCTTTTGCCATTCCTAACGATTCTTGTCTACAAATAGTATATTTAATGGATGATGCCCCATATTGTCAATTTTTAGATGCATGTTATACTGCTAAACAGTGGCTTTTAATAATGGATACAAGTGTTAAAACAACAAGATGAGTTGTGTATCAGACCCTAAAACAGATTATTCCTTTCCACCCCACTGTTCCTTATCCACCAGATTAAAGAGCCAGATTGTATAATAAGTGTATTTGGTCTCTCATTTTATGAAGCTGCTTGCAGTCCTGTTAATACAGTTTACATGTTTAAATAGCTTAATTTTGCACCGAGGCAAATGAGCAAAATAAAGGCTAATGTGATATTTTCAATAAACATTAATTTATTAAACCATGTCTTTATGAAGTGCAACTTAGAGATTTTGAACCTGGAGTACAGTGGGGCAACTTTCTCTTGCCTTAGGTGTGAGGGTATTTTTTTTGCTCCATGCTAATCACTAACAGGTGTTCAACACTGTACTGGGATGTACATTTCAAGGAAAGGTTTAGCAAGGGTTTTGAACACATCTGTCTGTGTTCTTAAAAGCTAAGAGCATGTGAGGGTAAGTGGTTTAAGCCACCCATACAGAGATATGGGTATTTAGTGTGTAAATGAAGTGCACATTGCTTCTTGCAGTCCCCTCAAGCTGGAGATTCCTACCCTGGCTGGCCTGCTGACCACTGCACAGGTGTGCTGTGCTGTGGAACCACAAGTGTGCTGCAGCTGGCCATTAGCAAGCTGGGTTGAGTGAGTTTCACAGCACGCTGTCCTTTCCTGGGGCATGGTTGGAGTCAGCTTTAAATTTTAAAAATCTGAAACAGCATGCCATGAATAGCAAGTGTGTCTGCGAAAAACAGCAGTTGGAAGAAATGTCCAGGTTTAAAAAAAAAGGTAGTTTTGCCTGAAAGCTTACCTAAAGCATCAGTGCCTGTGGGATGTATGTTTGGCAGCACATCCTGCAAGTATTATAAATAACAATGCCAATCATTGGCTTCTTAAACTGATGGAGTTACACATTTGTCAGGCAAAAGAGTCCCATTCCTTTGGCAAAATTGAGTTTGATTTTACTTTCAGCATTTTCTGACCTTACAAGCTTTTAGAATTGAATGTAAAACATCAATTTGCAGTTGCTTTGTTTTGGGAGTTTATTAAACAATTGGAGTAACTTCCTTCCCCTTGATGTAGGTTAGAAGTCTCTAAGCAGTGTTAGAAGTAGATCGTGTTCTGCTTCTGTCATTCAGAAGGTGTGCAGGCATTCTTTGTTCAGCCTTGCCCAGCAGGCTCTGGTCTTGGCTGAATCACATCAAAACTGGAGTATGTTAATGCTGCCAGGAACTGGCAGTCTGCCCTGGTAAGGGAGACTTGCAGGGCACCACCCCTGATGGCTGGGGCCACGTTACCTGGTAAACACTCTGCAGCACCTCTTGATGCAGGTGAGGATGGTAACAGCTCAGTGAGCTCCACCTTTCCTCTGTGGGGACTGCTTTTTGCAAGCTTGGAATGAAGTGCTGGGGCCCCAGTACTAGGGAGGTCTGGAGGAAAGGGGCTGCACGGGAGCAGAAGTGTTGACATCTGCAGCAAAAGCGGGATTTGGAGAGCTTGGTACCCCAGCATTGCTGCACGTGGGGAAAGGACTGGTGGACTGAACTTCAGCATTGATGTCTCCCTCCGAGCAAACTGGTCTGGCCAGAGACACACAGACCTTTGTGTCTCAATTCAAGGTGGGAAAGAACAAATTTTAAAAGAGAACATATTCAAAGGTGTTTTGGGGAGCACTCCTGGATGAGCAGGAGCAGCATTTGTGAAGGACCTGCAGGTGGTCTGCAGTTTGTTTGTAAAGCTGGATGTTCCTGACAGTAATGACCAGGGAGACTGACTGGTGGCTGAGGTGGGATGCATTCCAGGAGGTGCCGTGTGCAGGGTTGTGGGCAAATGCATCACTGCAAATTGGAAGCTCATAAATTGGGAATAAGAGGAGCAGTAGGACCTGAGAGAATGAGCTGGGAGCAGCTCCTCAGTGTGATGCCAAGGAACATTTTAATGGCATTGCACAAGCTTTCATGAGGCTTTGATCCATGTAGAAGAGGATGCCAAGTGAAGAAGGGACTTAGCGAGGCATGCAGATGTCAGGAACTGAAGGTGTTTTTTAATGGCAAGAGACGAAGTAAACTGCTTGTAAGTTGTAAGTAAACATTGCTTGTTCACCTAGTGAAGAGCACCAGGGAAGTGGGTTGATTGGAGCTGAAGAGCAGTGTCTGCATGAGAACAAATGTGGTGTGAGCTGGCCATAACTAAGCTTGCTATGGAAATTGAAGTGGTCCAAAATGAGACCACCAGATCTGAGGTTTGAGACCACCAAACACTGAGGTTTTTTGAGGTGATGGTACCTTTGAGTACTGTGATGTTACACCACCTGCCTGGACACTGTAAGGCAGCAACAGAGCAGTCTTGCTATCCTCACTGAAAGGAAAGCTGTCCTCAGGACCAGAAAACTGCACTGCCCAAGTACATAACAGGAGTGGACATGAAAATCTGCTGCTTCTCTCCTGAGAGCAGCTGAGATGAATAATAACAGTTAATCAGTTATGCTGCCGTCTGTTCATACCTTCAAGGAATGCCAAGCAATTAGCCACCCATCTGATGTTATAAATGCAAATGGCCATCTTCGTTTGCAGAAGGCAACGAAGCCCTGCCAATTTATGCTGGTAAAAGAATTTGGCCCCAAATGGCCCAATTTTCATCTCATGGAGTGAGAAGAGGTTTATACCATGGCACTAACACCAACCAAGCCAACTCTGTGGCCCCCAAGGCTGCAGAAGGAAGGAAATTCCAGTATGTGACACCACCCTGCAGCAGTGTGGGTGGTGTCCGACAGCAGCTGACCCACAGAGGCATCTCCCTGCTTCAGCTGTCCAATCTGGGTGGAAGCACCGACGGGAGTGTGGGAAAGGGCAGCACCAGCACTGTCTGTCCTGCTGCTGAAGCAGCAGGTGGGGACATGCCAGGGGCAGTGCCGTGGAGCAGGCTGGCTATGAGCAGGATGAACGAGTTAAGTACGTGAGTGAAAACCTTTGGCTACCTGTAAAGCTCCGTGATGGAGTTACCTTGGTTTTGCTGTCGGAAGTCCAGGGTCAGCATTAGACATGAATGTTGGAAATGTTCTGTTCATCACTGCAGCATTTCTAGCCCGTGCAGTGTTTACAGCAGGCTCGTTCTGTGTTGTGCCTTTCAGATGACATAGTTCCCTAACATACAGATTGGGAATGTGGGCTCACTGTTTGGTAACCGTGCTTTCTCTGCCCAGAAGGGAGCATATGCTAGGCTGGGCTACTGGGAGAGGAGGGAGAGCGGTGCTGTTGCCGTAGCTGTTTCCCCCAAAAACTATGGAGGGGAGGGAGCATGTTTTGGGAAGCATGGCAGAGACAGCATGCAGAGCAGTGGCACCACTTCCCAGGGTCCTGCAGACTCCCCTCAGCTTCGTCCTCACCATCACCACCGTGCTGGTCCTTTGCTTCACCAGCACAAACCCCACTGTGTCATTAGCCTAGATGGAGACTCATGCCTAATAATAATAATAATAATATAATTGTAATAATAATTATTAATTAATTGTGCCTAAGAAGGAAAAAAAAGGAGCCCCTGGGTCAGGTATTTCCCTCCCCCGTACCTGTGATCTGTACCCACAAGTGTTCCCTGTTCTAAGCTGCACGCAGCATCCATTGCTGAGACAGGGTGGCACATGCAGAGCCTGTCTGCCACCGGCTGCTGCTGCCTCCCTGCAGGGGATGCTGAGCATCCCACCAGGGTGCCCAGTGATGAGCTGAGTCGCTCAGCCTTGAACAAGAGCCAAGGCCACTGTCAGAGCGTGCTGAGGAGTGTAATAAATAATGTACTGATACCAGGAACAGTTTCAACGTGTCCAATCTTAACTGGGGAAGCTCAGGGTAACTTCCCAGCCTTGACTCGCTGTATGCTGAGTTGGTCGTTCCCACATTTCCTCTGCTGGTCCTGCAGATCAGACAGATGCATCATGGATACATTTAATGCATCCCTCACTCAAAGAAAGCTAAACCGATTAAAATTCCTGTGCGCTTCAGAGCTGCAAGTTAGGCAGAAGAGAGTCTCATTACGAGAGGATTGATTAAGGAGCACCCTAAGAAGGCAACTGCAGCTGACCTCACCAGTAAGTCCGTGCCTGTCTGGCCACCACACAGGAGACTTCCAGGGAACCTGTTCCTCAACTTCTCTGCCAGATACACAAGAAACACTTCAACACACAGGCATTGAGCACATATTTCTTATCTCCCTAATGTTTCAGGCTTTGTTTCTTTCTTTACCACTTAAGACCTTTATTTGAGCAATGCTTTGGGGTCGTTACTTCATTTTTCATGGCAAGAGACAAGGAAAAAAATGCCACTCTTGTCAACATTTTAAATAGCTCTGCACTGAAATGTAGCAGGCATTATGATACCACATTCCCATGAACTGTTCACTGCCTTTCATCCTCGCTGCCCTCTTTCTTTCTTCCAGGTGGAGAATTCTAGAAGAATGTTTAAAATCTATCAAAAACAGTCTTGGGTTTAATTATATACTCTCTGCTGATTCGCTTGCCTCGGGGAGGTATAGTTAGTAGTTAATTAGCACAGCAGACTAATGTGTTTTCGTACCTGTGAACTAATAAAGCCGCTCTCCCCCAGGCCTATGTCCCAGCAGTGACCCATCAGGAGTCAGGGCCAGTGCTGTGCCAGGAGCCTTTTGGGGTGGGGGTGAGCTCGTGCCTGCCAGCCTCCCCCCATCACACCACCCTCAAACCCGGGCAAGAGCCTCCCTCTGAACTCCTTCGTGGGGCTCTCTGAAGGCCAGAAGGGGTAACACTTTCCTCAAGGAAGGACAAGTAAATTCTGGAGCTATGCAGTCTTAGAGCTCGGGTTTTGCTATGTTTTTTAAACCGCTGATAATAAAAAACTGTAAAACTCTTTGTCTAAGACATTGCAAAGTCTTTTGAGCCCTTTGCAGCCTCAACTTGAGGGTACTGTCCCAGCCTGACTCACCACAGGATGGCAAAGAGCCTCTAGGTCTCATGTAATTTGGCAGGAAGGCTTTAGGGTGGGACAGGCACCTCCCTGCCAGCCACTGCTGCCCACCCACGCTGCCACGCGGAGCTCAGCACAGCAGGCAGGGGCTGGTCACAGGCTTAGGTGGGTCCCCCTGCGCCACCCTCTGCAAAGCAAGAAATGAAAACACGCCTTCTCTGTTGGGGCAGTACCCAGCTCCAGCAGCAGCACCAGATCCCCACAAAGTCCACCATGCTTACAACCAGCATAGGAAGCCCCACAAGATTTAGGTCTTTGTCCTTCGTTCTTGCGTTGGTTATCTGACACACGGATGTGCTGGTGGAGCGTAACCTGTGACCTCCTTCCTCCCAGCAAGAGAGAAGTGTCTGTGGCACAGAGACGCCTGTCCCTGTCAGCAGTAGGAATTTGCCAGTGAGACACTGACAGACTCCTGCGTGGGCAGCCTTTCTCACCTCGGTGCAGCTGATGGATGAGCCCTCTCTCGCTGGCAAGGCTGCGACAAGGTGTGTGTTCACTCGCAGGGTGCACCGGAGCAATACTTGAAGCCCATGCCTACCTGTTAGGCACCCTGGTGCAGCCTTTCAGCCAGGTCCAGGGAGGCTGTCCCGGGGGAATCACATGCTTGGATGCTGCCCACAAGCAGATTTGAGCCCATAGTCCAGTTCTCTTGCCCATCAGTGAGTTCAGAGCAAGAGCTGTGCTGGGATAGACAACAGTGAGACTCATTTGGAGTTAGCTCAGAAGAAAGCAGCTGATAAGCCACATACAGCTAAATGTCAGGTGCCTCTTCCCCCGGCACAGAAAAGGCATTATTGCAGCAGAGGCGGCCACACTCAGCGAGCTTGACAGTGGAAAGTCCAGCTGGGATTGCTAGTGAAGGCAAGATGTGCAGGGGAGAGGAAGGCTATAACCTTTCCCTCCAAACACCACCTTGAGCTCTCATTTCCAGCGTGTCTGCAGTCACTACACCTCCACCATTAAGTGCAGCAGACAAACCCAAGCAGTTTCCAGATTTATAAACTACACTCAGGCATTTTTTTTTCAGGCTTGCACATCCTTCACTTCTAAGTATATGAACCCTGGAGTGTTTAGTGAGAAAATCTCCATGTGTGGTTATTGCTGTTTTGGTTGCAGCTCCTCAGGTTTCTCCTCTAGGAAATTCTGGCTCACTGAACGTTTTCCAATATTATTTTTTAACATGGGAAATAGGAGTCAGACTTGCAAAGTCTTTTCTTTGCATCTCTGGATACTAGCAAAGTCTTGGTGTGGCAGCCCAGATCTCTGTCTGTGCCATGTAGTCCTGACATCAGGAGCTACGTAGCCAGGCAGCTTTATAAGAGAGGTGTTTTCACAGCACACATCCCAAAGTGTGCTGCTGCCCACAGCCACTGCAGTGATCCTGGCACCAACGCTGACACTGTCACTGGAGCGCTGCTGCCTGAGTGGTGATTTCTGGGCTCAGGGGAACACTGATGGGCTCTGCTCAGGAGGGATGACACTCTCATAGGGGTGACTTTGGTCTGGATTGGGCTTCATCTGCTCCTCCACCGGGACCGGCAACTCCATAGAATCACAGAATCCTAGGGGTTGGAAGGGACCTCGAAAGCTCATCCAGTCCAACCCCCCTGCCAGAGCAGGGTCACCTGGAGTCCATCACACAGGAACTCATCCAGGCGGGGTTTGAATGTCTCCAGTGAAGGAGACTCCACAACCTCTCTGGGCAGCCTGTTCCAGTGCTCTGGCACTCTCACAGGAAAGAAGTTCTTCCTGATATTCACATGGAACCTCCTGTGCTCCAGTTTGCAACCATTGAGCAGCAGGGACTCCCCTGGTCCCAGATGGGCTCAGTCCAGGACGATCTGGGTAGCAGATCACTGGCACAGCTCCCTAGGGCAGGGGTCACAGCACCAAGCCTGACTGAGTTCGAGAAGTGTTTGGATGATGCTCTCAGGCCCATGGTGTGACCCTGG
>VZRW01004362.1:114060-185914 GCA_013398125.1 Aegotheles bennettii | reverse complement strand
TGCGCGGTGCTGCGCGGGCCGGGCGCTGCGGGGCTGTATCTGTGCGCCTGTCTGTCTGTCTGTGTGTGTGTCTGTCTGTCTGTGTGTCTGTGTGTGTGCGGGCACCCCCCCCCCGCCGCTTTTGTTGCGGAGCCCCGGGTGCCGGCCCCTCGGTTGCCGTGGGAACGGGAGGCACTGCCCCCGCCGGCGTTGGTCGGGGTTCCTGCTGCTCTTTTGGAGCCGAGCAGCTCTCTCTCGGTTCTGAAGTCCGTTTGTCTTCCCTTGCTGCTCCCTCCCGCCGCTTCGTGAGCACCCGCGGCCCTGCGAGGGGGAGCAGAACATCCCCCGCCTTTGTCTCCGGGAAGAGGATGCGTCTCCTTCCCAGGGCAGCTCCGAAAGTGGAGGAAGAGCTGTAGGACGCTGGCAAGGAGAAGATGAGTCCAGCTGTGCTGTCCTCATAGCTGGGGAGGTGGTTTGGGGAAGAGAATGTGGCATCCATCATCTCCACTCCCATCCTCTTCCCTCCCTGGGGGAAGGGTGCTGGGAGAAGGGCAACACGGAGGCACTGCGGTGAGACCCATGGGGGGGTGGCAGCACCCTGCGGTGGGTCACGGCAGTGTGGGTGGCCAGGAGGGTGAGAACTCGGGTGCTTCTTAGACCTGGTGTGATTTCTCAGGTAAAGGACCCGTGTTAGGGAGCTTTGAGTGGGCAGAGAATGCGATGGCCTGGGACTCTGGCACAAATGGAGGAGAGGAGGCTCTCTGTGCAGGGCCTGCAGGCGGGGAATTCGGGTGTTGGGCTGGTATCAATAGCGTTGAGGTGACTCTTCAAAAGCCCCAGCGAAATGCTCTAGAAATCAGGTTCATTTATTCTGTTTGAGGAATTCCTAAATCTGTTTCTCATGGGTTCAGCTTTTGGTATTCAGTCTGTCTCACAGCCGTAGAAACAGCCACTGTTGCTGTTTGCAGTTGGGAAATGAACCCCTCCGTCAATTACCGTCCTCTGACAAGTTCTTAATTGGGAAGCTGTTCCTGGGGACGTGGTGTTGGCCTGGCCACCAGGTTTGCACAAACAATTACCTGGCTCACTCACAACCAGAGGAGGTCTGAGGAGTGGTTGTATTTTGCTTAGTTTCCTTCTGTGAGCGCTGCTCCTTCCCCCCCCTCCTATTCCTGGCCATGTTCAGGCTGGTTTCATAGTTTATCTTGGCCGTGGCTTGATGGCTGGGGAGCCCGGGAGAGCCTGCGGGAGCTGCGTGGCCAGGAGACACAGCCTGTGGTGGTTTGCTTTCAACCCTTTCAGGCCCTGTAGCGCGCAGGCAACTGGATTTTTTTGTATCTGTTTTGCCTTTTTAAGAAGACAAGCTGCAATCGTCTCTGATTTCACTATGTCTTAATTACAAAACGCCCTGAGGCTGGAGCGGAAGGGTTGAATTACCGATTTCAGCCTTCCATCCTCCAGGGTATTTTTTCCCAGCTGAAATTAAACAGATGCTAAATAATAAACAGGTCTTGAGGACTTTGCGACTTAATGCCTTCCTTTCTGAAAGCGAGAGCCTCCCGTTTCTCCACATGGTTGTTTTTAACAGCCACCCTAAAGCAGACCACAAAGTTCTTATGGAATTTTGCTGGGTGGTCCTCAGAGGGGCTCCCTGGCAGGGAGTGGGTGCACTGGCTCTGGCTGTCCTGACCAGCGGGCTGCTGTGGGGTCTGCCCCCCTCAGAGGTGGTGGGTGCCAGGAAAGTACAGATTCTCCCTCGGAATATGCCAGACAACGTGGCTTGCTGTCACGCTGGAGACCTGTGTCTGAGGTCCCTCTGAGAGACACTCGGGGTAGACAAAAGCAGAGTTGCTGTTGCTGAGGTGGACAAACCCACCGCACTTCACTCTGGAGGGAGCCAGCCAGTACAGTTGTGCTGGAAGGAAGAAGTGCCGATCGGATGGGTCCCTCTCCCTGCCCAGTTCTCCACATCTCCTTCCCCATGCAGACCAGCTGAAGTTGGGTAGTGAGTAAGGGTGTGCTGCTCCTTGCTGCAACCCTCGTTGCATCCATCCGTGGTTTTCTTTTTCTTCCCAAGCTTGCCTGGCACTTGGGAATCTTCACAGTGATCTTATGCAAGCCCTTGCATTGCTCTGTCCCATGCTCCCCCCTCCACCCCTGTGGGTAAGCTCCAGGAGTGCGTGTGTGGAGCATGGCTTGCCGGTTCTGGGCATGGCCTCTGTGGTGTCTGTTTGGCATGAAGTGGGCAGCTTCCCATGACTCACCACTGCCTGCTTGACTTTCTACTTTCTCCTCCTCCGAGTCATCCACATCTCGGTAGGCTCTCGGCTGGGGCTGACTGGGGGCTTCCCTCCCTCTGCGCAGGGTCTGCTTCCCTCTCTCCTGCCCCTGGAGGCAGCTCCTAATCCCTGATCCACCACTGCTTGCTAAGCAGAGCTGAAACGCCACTGTGCAACCTAGAAAACAGCTGTGTAGCCAAACTGCCTGTTCAGCAGGGCCCGTTTCCATTGGTAATTTATTGACGTTGGTCCAGCTGTACATAATAGACAATGGGAGAGCGCTGCCAAGCGAGGGCTTGGCTGGCTGTTTGCTCAGGATTATCTGTGCTCCCCCGTTCCCATCGCCTCCTGCAGTAACACCTTGAGGCCTGTGTTGCAACTTCCACGTGGAATCAGCGTTGCACAAAGGATCCCAAACAGCCGCTCTGGGTGGTGCAGCCACCTCGCCCAGGGGACACCGGGAACTGGGTTATCTTTCAAGGGATGTACAGATAAACTGGTTAAAACATAGGCTTCCAGGGCCAAAACAGTGCCTCTCTGGAATTTGGTTTCAGTCCAAGATGAACAAAAACAATAACATTTCTCAGGTCAAAATTTTCCATGAGCTAGGAACTGCCTTGACCTGGGAGGCAGCAGATGATGCGCGTGAGGCATCGAGCAGCCCTGGGCTGTGTTCATGGGACAGCCCTGTGTCTGTCCTGGCAGATCCTGCTGGCACTGGGCCTTTGAAATGCCCCCCACTCTGCCGGCCCGACTGTGCTCACTGGGAGCCCTCTCACCTTGCTCTTTTCCAACTTGACTTGTGGTTTGGTGCAGGGATGTGTGGAGAAGACCCTGTTGCCGTTGCCTTCCCCTTCCCCTCCTGATCCAGAGCCAGGAAGCTTGTGATACGTGGTCCCTCCTTCCTCTTGGTGCTTTGCTGTCCGTGGCCGTGCTGTTGCGTAGCTGACTGCTGCTGCTTTGGAGCATCCCTGCACTCCAGGTTCCCAGCCTTGGAAAGGGGTGGGAACTGCTAAAGAAACATACCTTGAGTCTTGTCTATGCCCAGACCCAGCCAACAGGCTTGGCAGGGCTCACCAGCCAGCCTGCAAAGCCCAGAGCGTGGTGCAGCCCAGGCCCCAGGGAGCTGGCAAGTGGACCACCCCTTCAGGTCTCTTTGGCCACCTGCTTTTGCAGGTCTCTGGGCTCCTGGTGCTTAGCACCCCCGGTAGAGAGGTTCGGAGGGGAGGGATTGCTCTTCTCTGCAGCTCACGTCAGGAGGGCCAGAAACCAAACAGTGGCATGATGGGTCTGCCAGCTGGGCCAGGCATGCAGGTTCCCCAGGAACTAACTTGTCCAACAGGATCCTTGTGGCCATCAGGGTTGGTGGATGTGGCTGTGGTTCGCTGATGGCCTCTTCTGAGCTGGACATGCTGCACCTTCTTCCACAGTCTGCTTGCTAGGAAACTGTGCATGGCTCATCTTCTGAGTTTGTAACATGCCCTTAAATGATGCTGCTTAACCAGGAACCTCTCTGCTCCAACCAGCTCCATCCTGTTGCAGTCCCAGCAAGGTTATCTGTTTAGGTTGGGAAAACAAAGCAAAACACTCTGAAATCCCTGATCAGAGGAGATTGCCAGCATATTTCACCACAGGGCCCTGTGTTCCTGCTGCTAACAGGTTTCCCTGAGGGGCTCGTGGTAGCTTCTTTTTCTTACAGACTCCATTCTGAGGGACCACATGATGGGTAAGGGTCTCACATTTTGTTGGGAAAGCTGTGCTTTGTGGCCTTCACAGGGGGCTGTGAGGAAGCACCTGCAGTAGCCAAACACATTATAGGAAATAGGAAAACCCCATGAAAGGTGAAGCTGTTTACCTGCTTTCAAACCTTTTATTTCAGACTGCCAAGCATTACTAGTGCTAAGAACTTGACAAACTGGGACAGGCTGGCTGCCCAGAAAGCCTCTATCATGGGGATGTGTCTTGCAGAGCTCCCCAGTGGGGTTTCTGTTCACATGCTGCTCCGCCTTGCCAGAGCCTGGCATCGGGGGCAGGATGGCCTTGCTCTGGCAGTGCTCGTGTGGGAGGCGAGGCTTGTTGCTGTGATTTTAGCAGTTTAGGAGATGTTTTCGTGCTGTTGAGGATGCCAGATTGATCATGCTCAGCCGTGGCGGGCCCCGTGCCATGCTTCCCCACAGCTTTCCCCCGCGCTCGAGCACTGGCTGGCTGGGAGCGCAGACGGAGCGGCGATGCTGTCCAGCTGCATCCCCGCCAAAACTGCAAATTCCCGCAAGCTGCTCCCAGGCACGGGTCTGGATCCAAATCCTGCTGCCTGGATCCCTTTGATAAGAGAGATTAAAGCAATTGCAGTCTTCGCACTTTGCGTTGCTGTGGTGCCTGGAGGGCACCACTGAGATCATCGCCTCTCCCTCAGCCTTCTGGTGGTGTGTCTATGTAACAGGCACATGTTGATGTTGTGCACTGCAGATGCAAGTTTTATTGGTCTTGCACATTTCAGAAGTCTTGCATATTCTTGAGTGCCATCTACTGGCTTTTTGGTTATTAACTGGTTTTAGTCATTAACCATTTCTACGTGCAGATGGCTGTAAATAAAAAAAAATCCTAGCTCCAAGGAAGTTCCACTTGGTACCTCTGAGACCTCTGCAGACGAAGGAGAACGGAAATACTGTCTCAGTTTCACTGACATGAAATGGAGATGTTTGATTAAAACTTCTCTTACTGTCGGTCCTGCTGCCACTCTGTCAGGAGCACCCTCCCCACAAAGTGGTTATGCTCAGGTGGTTTCTGTAGGCAAGGTTTTGGGTCAGGAAACAAGCAGTGAATGCTTTCCTCTTAGATACCTCTGCGGAGGTGTTTGTGATCATGAATAGAAGGAGCTTACCTCGCCTGACTCCCAGGAGAGATTTCCTGTCTGCTGGCATACAGAATGGTCCTGGCCGTGAGCAGCAGGCAGCTCTGTGAGGTTTCTGTGGCATACAGGAGGCCAGCCTTCTTGTCCATGAGCCCCAAGCTCCACCATGCTTTCAGCAGTTCAAGACAGCAACTGGTCCACTAGATGAGCAGAGAAGAGGTGGACCTACAGAATGGGAATTGCATCTCTGAGGTGCACGTCAGCACCTGGGAACAGCCCTCCTTATCTCCAGAGTGGATTTGGACTTGCTTTTCCTCCCCTGTCCTGTTTGAAACCATTGTTTTACAGTTGTCTCTCTTAATAATTAAGTTCTTGGCTTGTTCCTTCCCCTCTAGCATCAAGAGCTGAACTCCAATCATCTCTGATGGGGACAGTCTCTCTTCTCAAACAGTACTTCTCTCCTTAAAAATGACAAGTGCCCTGGAGCTAGGGGTGGATGTAACGTGCTGTTCCCTAGCCTTTCGCATCTGGGAATGATCTGAGCTCTGTGTCCACTGCAGAGCTGGAGACCATGTCCTCTACCTAGCAATGCACAGACATGAGTGGTCCTGGGCCTGTTCCAGATCCCACTCTGAGATGATGTGCTGTAGAGGACACTCTTGCCTGTCAGATATTTTTTTCTCCCCCAGTGTTCACTCTGTTGTTTTAACTATTGCTGGAGATGATTCCTTAAGGTCCTGTTTGTGAACTTCACAACATTCAGCTGTAAGTACATATTTTTGTTCCCCATCTTGACTTCATCCCCAGTGCATTGGTGGTGCTCTGTTTTGTTTCCCTGTTTTGTGTGCTGCATGTTGTGTGGTCACTGTGAACACAGGAAAGGAGTGGAGGAAAGAAGTCTACTGTCTGTGTGGGCAACAAAGCTTGTGCATGCTGAACCCTGGATGGACGTGATGGCCCTTTGGTCCTGCTGTCCTCAAGAGGTGGGTTCAAGGCACTCCTAGAGTTCTTACAGTTGGGCAGCATGAATGGGTTAGTGAGTAGTGAAGCTGTTCCTGTTTAGCTACTGGGATGTTCACCTGGCATGAAGCACTGCTGGGCCACTGGCTGCTCTGATCTGTGCTCCAGGCAAACCAGAAGAACCTCAAATACTCTTTCCCTTTGACCTGTTCCATGAGGACAGAGATGAGAGCTGGATTCAGCAAAGGTAGAAAACCTTGTTTCTACTCCTATTGAATTTGACAGGGATTGTTGGCTTCTGGGATGTCCCCTGTCATCAGGAGGTTGGGAGAAGCATCCCTCTGAAGCAGCGCCATGAAGGAAAGAGCAGGGCAAGTTTGTTGGCAACCCCAGAGCTGGCTGTGTCAGACACACAGAAGCCCAGCCAAGGGCCATGGAAGCGTGAGATGCCCCCTCCAGGCCTAGCCTACCGGCTCTAGGGAGGCAGTGGAGATTTGTGGCTCTAGCTTTCTGTCCTTGATTACATGTGGAGGTGGGGATGACAGTATAAAGGCTCTGAGGAGTTTCCATGGATGAGCTGGGACAGATTTTGCTCCAAGTAGAGGGAACACATCGATCTGAGTTGTCAGCATCAGGGGAAGTCTCAAGGGGCTGAGAGCAGGTCAGATGCCTCTTCCCCAGGAGATGCCACCAAACAGAACAGCGTGAGCTGTGCAGACCTGCCTGTCTGGGGTTGCTGCAATTGCTGCCAAGGAGGCAAAAGCATTGCTCTCTCCCCTGGGAGCGCTGGGCTGAAAAATGTCAGCTCGCCCACCAGAACTTAGTATGCATCCTCATCGCTTCTGCTTCTCCTTCCCTCCCTGCAATTACAGCTGCGCTTGTAATTAACACTGATGTTATAATTGAAGCTAAGCAATTTTTTGCAATTGGATTTTATTTTTACCATGTAGGCTAACAATAAAGTGTGCTGCTCCACTGGAGAGCTGAAGCATTAACAATTACTGTGCTAAGTAAAGCAAGGCTGATATGAAAGAGTGGAGGGCTGTCAGTCAGATGCTGGCGTCAGGAATCCTGTGTGCTATCCCTCTTATGCAGGGACCTCAGCACCAGGAGCATGGGGATTTCTGGAGCGAGTTTGAAATGAGGAGCTTTCTCAACCCGTTTTTGGTGACTGGCTTCTCAGGTGATGTTCTGAGTGGCTCGGGATAAAATAACCTGGTCTCAGCAAATGTTGTAACGGCAGTCGGTTGTAATGGTGGTCGTAGATGATGATTTTCATTCTGAGCTGCTCCTTCCCCTACTGCAGACTTGGCTGCAGTGGGGCAGGCATGCAAGTGTGGCCAGGCCTCCTTGCAGGAACTGTAGCAAGGCTCTCCCTGTTATCTGTTGGCTTTGGTTCCTACCTTTGTTGCAGAGGGATAGACCTGTGTGCTTGAGTTAGCCAAAAACCATCTGGCCACCATTCAGCAGGCAGATGAGAGCTGGCTCTCCGTATGCAGTGGTGGTGAAATCAGGAGAAACATCTCGCTGGGTAGGTGGAGGCAGAGACCTGGTGTGTGGGCCTTGCTCCTGTGCCAGAGCTCCTTGTGGGCACAGAGCTGGGCTGTCTGGGCTGGAGGGTGCAGTCACTCCAGGAGTGTGGTGAGTGGGTAGCAGAGCAGTCACCCAGGGAGTACCCTTGGGGAGCTGACAGCACCCTCCTGCCTGCTGCGCTGGAGACAAGTGTGTCCTCCTCTCCTTGGCACTGTCCCCTGAAGTGATGGCTCTGGGTCACTGACCTGCCTGCCACAGGTTTCGCTGGGTGCAAGAGGCTCATGCCCTCTCATTGTGATGAGCTGCAGCCCAGCTCTGAGGCTCAAACTGCCAGGAGGAGAGGAAACTGGGAGAGGCCATTTTTTGCAACAGGTGTTTCTTGGAGCTCTGTTTGGTTTTGGAAAGGGGAGGAGAAGGTGTAGGAGCTGTCAGCGTACAAGTACAGCAGGCACAAAGCATCTGGGCAAGATGCAGTGATACAGAGAAGGCAACATTGTTCTGAGGAGTCAGAACTGTCATAGCTCTGCTTCAGCAGCCGCTGGCTGGCCCGGGAGGGCACCGGCTTGGAGCAGGGTCTGTCCTGTGCGATGGATCCCATTCAGCGTGGAGCTGGGACAGAGGTGCTGCTGCATTCCCAAGGAATTGTGCCTGGAGGCCCAGCAGTTCGGAAGGGGGTCGCTCTCTGCTGAGCCCTGCTTCTTTCCTGTGCCCCATGCCTAGAGACCATCAAAGGCAGAAGCTTTCCGCTTGCCCGAATCTCTGGTGTGTAGCCCACCATGGCTTTGTTTCTAACAGCTGAGAAGCTGCTGTCGCCTGGCTCTGTGCTTTGGGTCGTCTCTCCAGCACGCACAGCGTGAGCAGCAGGATGGAGCCGTTCCCCCACCACGTACCCAGCTGCACACAGGGCAGGCTTTGGCCGGTGATGGGCAGGGATGATAAATAACCAATCCTTCTTCCTTGAGGCAGAGCTGCCTGCTGAATTCAGGGCTCAGGAGCGCCACGCTGATGGCTTAACTCCACTATTTCTTTGCTCTGTCCTTGAAAAAAGAGAGGAAATTGGCATTAATTCTTTCTTGGCATTTATAAAGCACTTGGAAGCCGCCAGAGCCGTAGCCAGCATGTGGATTGAGGACAGCAGTGAGGTCACTGGGAGAGAAGTGAAATCTGCCCATGGTTTTGTGATGACGCAGGATTCGGCTGAGCCGAGAGGCTACACATAAGCATCAAAAATTTCAGAGAAACCAGAGCATCTTCCAACTTTCTCTTTGGATCTAAAAATATATATAAACTGTTCAGCATCTTAGGGCAATCTTCGGTTGCTGCTGAGTTCAGGGAATATGTGTTGGCTTCCTAGGGGAATTTTAGCATTCACGGGAATGCTTGCTGTCAGCCACAGCTTCCATTGCTCTGTTGGCTTTATTTATGTTACATTGGCTGCTGTTGTCAATGTGAACATCTCTGCTATTCCAACCGGAATAAAGTCCTTTGTATACTCAGCCAAAAGGGCTGGCTCTGGGGAATGTTCCTGAAAATGCGTATGCAGGCATGTGCATCCAGGCAGAGACAGCCTGGATCTCACGAGCTGGTGATGGCAGGGCAAAGAGGATGCAACGGGTGGCTTCTCCTGGAAGGAGACAGTTAGCAGGGCACAGCAAATAGCGGGTTGGTCAGTTGTTTCCATCTGCTAGCAGAGAAGTGTTTTCTTCCCAGAGATCCCAGGGCCAGGGCCCTAAATCAACATTTCTTCTTGGCAGCAACTGGGGGGCTGAGGTGGAAAATTTCTCCCTCTTTAGTAAATGTAGTTCCAGGTCAGGAAATGAGGCTGTTTTGGTAGGTAGGTGTGGATTAAGTGCTCCTCACGTCTCTCTGCTGTGGAGGAAGAGATCTCCAAGGTTGCCCTGGAGGGTGACAGAAGTAGAGATGTGTACTGGAGACATGATATCTAATTTAGAACTAATAATGCTGCACACTGACCCTGGCCCTCCCACCACTGCAGGAGTAAATGGGGCTGATGTCCTTGGAATGAGACATAAAACCGAGGCCCTGACCCTTGGTGGCTATCTTGATCCAAGATCTGTCACCCTTCTAGTAAGAGCAAGCGTGATAACTCTAGGACAGCCTTCAGCCTTGGTAATTACTTTCCACATACTCTGCAAAATGCCCCATTTTGAAGACTGCCAGCATGCAGGCACTGCTTGTGCAACAGTAACTGGGCTGTGTTGTCTTTTTACCCCCTTTCTTTTCTTTGTCCATTGTCTTCTCTGTATAGCAACTCCTCTTAACCCTGTTAGGAAAAAAGTATTGGGCTCAGTGAGCCACTGTTCTGATCTCATAAGGCATGTCATCTGTCTTGTTTGGAGTGGCCAACATTTTCCCCCACGTGTTTTTCCCCATCGTTGGTTTTGGTGAGACAGAGGTGATCCCTGTGTTGGCTGACCTAAGGTTTGTAATCACTTGAATTAGAACCAAGTCAGTGATTTGCTGCATCATTTGTTGCATTTCATAACATGTGAAGAAGCTCAAATGTTCACAAAACCTGCTTAGTCCCAAGGGCTGTTTGGAAAATGAGGGCACTGTGTTTGGTACAACTGCGAGGATGACGGCCCTCCAGGCTTGTGTCAGGTTCAGAGTAGTCACCTTGCTATGGTTGAATGTCATGTCCAAATTCCTTACTTCTGCAAGGGACTGTGAGTTTTATAGCCATGTTTGAGAAGATGCCAGCAGTGTTTCCGCCCCACGGGAACGGTTGTGTGACGTTATTCTGTATTTTAAAGATGTTTTATGTATTGACAGTAGTGCCATTGTGATTGTGCAATTGATTTTGTTTCACCGCTACTATTTTTGTCTGGTCCCTCAGAGATAATTGTGATTTGCTCCGTGTAACTAGGTTATGTTTGAAATTGGTAATGTGCATCGGATAGTTGCTGTCTGACTCAGTGTCTCCTTGTAATCTGTGCCTAAGAAGGATGTGGAGTCATCTCTTTCAGAAGCCAGCGTTGTCTGTTCAGATGTGTGTAGTGAACCCAGTGCTTGTTTGGCTCTTTGTTTTGGTTGATTTGGGTTTTTTTTATAACCAGATAAATGTCAAAAGCAATCTGGAATCCACTGGATTCATAAACAATAAGTATGTATCGTGTTTCTAGTGTGGTTCCAGGTCTCAGACATGGAAGAGGTTCTAGTTTTGATATTCGGCATACAACAAAGTTAAAATTTTGGGGGAGAGAGATCTACTCCAATTTATACAACCACTTAGAGCGGAGGATGATTTCCTGATGCCTGTGAAGTAGCTACAGACTGTGGCAATATCTCCCCGTATCTGCATGAGAGGTCAGTCCCCTGGACACTCAGGTCTTCAGAAGAGTTTGGCACTGAGTGTAGTGAAGGTTTTCTGGAAATCCAGCCATGGGGTTAATGAGCTGTTCTGAAAAAGGTGGCTGAAATGGTTTATTCTGTTGGTGTCCCATCCCATCCATTTTTAAACGATTTGCCTGGTATAGTTTTCATTGCTTCTCTCTGACAGGAAGACGATACCTCTGTGCCCGCTGTTCAGAATCACACTGATGTCTTGCTGCCTGATCGTATTGCATACTGAGACTATTTTATGAGCTGCTGGTGATCCTCTTTGCAGGCTGCCGCTTCCCTAAGCATCTCATCCTCAATGCAGATCCCTGTCTGCAGTTATCACCCCCTGAACTACATTACTTGCTCTTTCTATCCAGGCAGATCTTTGTTTTGAGCCTTACTTCCCCTGTTTCTGCATGGATTCTTTTGTGTTTCGTAGCTCTCCCACTGCTGCTCCAAATTTAGCATCATCTGCAGTTGTAATTAATATGCTGTTTGCCTTTGTTTCAGGTCATTAATAAGGATGTTGAATAAAAATCTTCTGCCTATTGATTCTGGCATGTTCCCATAAATAGCATCTGTGCACAGGCACAGTGTATTTGGAAGCCTAGCAACCCGCTGGCTCCCCATTTGCACAGTGGTTTAACCTCCTGTATCTCGTCTCTCTTGCATCCTCTCCCTGTGCTCTCTTTTGTCCTTTTGCACAGCCTTACTTGTTGTTTTCCTCTTTGTTCCCTCTCTTCAGTGCTTCTCCCACTGCTCCAGTTCAGAAGCATTTTGCCTGTGCTGTGCCTTGTAGAGTGAGCTCAAAAGAGTGGGGAGAAACAGGAGGAACACGCTTAAAGCCTCTGCTCTGCTGGACTAAATCTTCTTTGAAACAGGTCCTGGCTTACTATCCAGCGCTGGGATGTGTTTCCAACCCAGTGGCACACTTCAGCTCCGTGCCAGGCAGATGGCTCTGCCACATCTCAGTGAAGCAGAAGCTCCATGGTGCCTTTTGTCCATGAGTGAAGCAAAACTGAATAAATGGTCAGAAAATGGCTTGAAAGGATCTTCCCTCTCTCCCTCTGGCTTTAGTATGAAGCTGTGAGCTGCACAACACCAGAAATACCAGCCTTAAGCCCACCGTCTTTCACAGGTCTGTTCACTGGCTGCTCTGTTCCCTCCCTCATCCCAGTCTCCCCAGACATCTTTTTCTGCTGTCTTAGCTTTTGCTTTTTCATTTTTTTCTCTTGAAGTCCTCACTCCACTATTTATTTTTTTTCTTCCCTTTCTTTTACTTTGGTAAAAGGTTCTCTTGGATGCTGGCCCTGCCTGCCCGGCAGCTTTGTGTGCTCCATCCTCAGACTTGTGGCTATAGCAAGTCCTTGCCCAGCCCTTTTCTAGCTCCACCTTCCTAATCACTCAAGCACCTCTCCTTTCACAAGCAACCCTGTCTGTGCAGTCAGTGCTGAGACCAGCCTGGCTTCTCGGTGAGGACAGCTCTGTGGAAATGCCTCTTGGCCTCACAGCTTGGCATCCTGGGGAGGTGGGGATGCTGACAGCTCGCTGTTCTTCCTTCACATCCATCATCGTGCCTGCTGACAGCCTCCCCCGCCACATTCCAGCAGAGCCCACTCCCAAGCTACGCTCCTGCCAGCCCTGCAGCACCGGTCGAGGGGAAGCAAACAGTGTATTATTCCTCCTTAACAAGATGGTTACCTGTGCTTTGAATTCAGAGCTCCTGGTTCTGGTGGTGGCCTGTCACCGAGTGTGAAGCCAAAACGTATGGATAGCACAGCTCAGCCTTCAGTCTATAGGCTGAGTTTGAAGTGCTGCGGTCTCCTTGCACGTGTGATTTTGCTTGGATAAGTCACCCCGGTTGCAGAATTGGCTCACTAAAACATGCAGAAGTCTAATCTGGCTATTTTTGCAGTTTCCTCTTTGTACATGAGGTACCTCACTAAATTAAGAAGAGCTGTATCATTAACTGTTTGGATTCCGGGTTGTTTATTGGTGCTTTTCTTGTGTTTTTGGTTTTTTCCCCCTTTTCCTGCAATAACTGTGTTTTCTACTCTTTATTACTTGACCTGTTTGGTCAAGTAATTATTTGACTCTTTATTACAGACCTGTTTAGCTACAGGTCTAAGAGGGAGTTTCCAGTATAAGGGGAAATTGTTTTGCTCCACGGTGTAATCCTTTTGTGTTTTGTGGAGATGTTCACCCCACACACACACTCCCCACCCCCCAGAAAATGAGCCAGGTAGGTAAGTAGTGTCTCTCACATAGTTACTGTAGCTGTGCATAATTAATGTAAAATCATTTATAGTCTGATTTTTGGTTTGAGTTCATAATTATTCTGCAGGGAAAGGCTTGAGACCTATCTTTACACAGCGAGTGTTTGTCATCTCAGCTACTTATACATTGGGAATTAGTGTCCAAGTAATATTTTCAGGCACCCTAATTCCTGTAAGAACCACAGAAATCTGGTACCACTGTGCACTGCATTTGTCTGGCAGGATTTGTCTCTGCTCTGGCCACCAAACTCCAGCATAATTTTGTTTGGTTTTTTGTTTGTTTCTGGGGATGTTTCAACCCTCATGATTTATGTTAGGAAAATTCTTGGTGTTACAATTAGTCCTCTGCAAAGCCAAAAATGAGGCGTGTTGCATGGCTATGAGCCGCAGCCATTTTAGCTTGATCACTGCAGTAGTGGCTGGGGCTGGCAAGTCCCTGGATGGCTGGAGAGGGCAGGAGGATGGAGCTTGTGGTCCAGGGAAGCCCTGAGAAAGCCCCATTTCATCAGGTCAGAATGTTTCTTGGAGGCTCTGAGGGTATTTCCTCAGTCTGGTTCTTGTTCTTGGTTGGCCTTTCTGTATCTCCACTGGCCAAACCGTGCAGCTTGTTCCCTACCATGGCCACTGGGAGAGCCTGGTGTGTTGGCTGCCCCTGTGCCCTCCCTTTGTGGGCACACCACCAGTCAGTCCCTGTCCTGAAGTACAGCTGAGCTTGCCTGCTCATGGCTGGAGAGATGCTGCCTGCCAGCAGCAACGGGACTCCTGCAGAAACGCTTCAGATAAATCCTCCTCCCATTGGTAGCTCAGGGCTTCCCAGGATGTGTCAATCAGGAATGATATTAGGAAGAAGTTCTTTACTGAGAGGGTGGTTGGGCACTGGAATGGGCTGCCCAGGGAGGTGGTGGAGTCACCATCTCTGGGGGTGTTCAAAAGACGGGTTGATGAGGCACTTGAGGCCATGGTCTGATGGTCCAATGGTTAGGAATATGATGGGATAAAGGTTGGACTTGATGACCCTGGAGGTCCCTTCCAACCATAATGATTCTATGATTCTATGATGCTGGGAGGTGCTGCTCAAAGGTATGGACACAGGATGGCACCTAGACCCTAGGGCAGCTCCCAGACTCCCAAAATACTGTTGTCCATTCTGCGGCAATGCTGGTGGTGTGGAGTGGGCTGAATAAGGGGGTCTCTGTTAGAGCTGAGCTCTGTAAGAGCTGAATCATCAAGTGGCACAAATCCTTTGTATTTAGTGCAACTATTTCATGTGGTCTGTATGTTACCTGCCACTCAGCATCTTTCCTGCAATGGCTGGAGAAGGAAATCAAAATCAACCTTGATGTCGCATGTGTGTCATTCTTATCTTTAATTCTGGTTTTAGCAATAGATCTTTGTTAAGGTGGATGGATGCCTTGAGAAACACTTGGTCAGCTGAATGATCTGTTGCTTTGAAGTGGGAGAAAAGCCCCTCTTTGTGCTTTAAGGAAGCAAAGAGACTGCTGGAGGTGGGAGATTTCAGCCCCTGTGACTAACATGAGGTCATAAAACCCACAGACAATATGTTCTTGTAATGATTCAATAACCTTAATAATCTTAATAATCTTGTAATGATTCAATAACCTTAATATTTTTATGTTAGCTGGATAATGTCAGTATTCTGTGTGTCACAGATCTGTTCCCACAATTACAGTCATTTGAGCAGCTTGGGAGGCATTATTTAGTGATGTCTCTGCACAGCTCAACATCACGTGCAGAAAATGACAGGGTAGGTTTTCCCTATTTTCATAAAAGTCTGAGTCCTTGCACTGACAAGGCATGTGCAGGAACCTCAAGGCTGCAGTGGAGACTGGAGTGTGAGTTGTTGTGATTTGAAGTGGTGTCAGCATCTGTGCTGGTCTGGAGGTAATCTGTGAATTCAACAAAATCTCAAAGTAATGTGCAGGGAGAACGCATGATCTTCAGTTCGTTTCTGTGCTTCAGGAAGCAGGCAGAAGCCTGAATTTGTCAATAAGACTTCAGTACACGGGACTTATTGCACAGATGAGCCTTTTCTGGGAGTAGCTTGAACACTGCAGCCTGCCAAAAAGGAGAATTGCCTCTTTGGTGATGGTGTCCAAAGCAGGTTTTAGAGATGTGTCATCTTTACTAGGACCATTCTGACTCCATTTGTCTGTTGCATTTTGTGAGACTTTGATTTGCTGTGTGGGGAAAGACAGGAATTTGAGCCGTGTACAGAAAGTGAAACAGTTTGGGTAAATCCGTTTTTGATGGATCCACCAATAGAGTGGATAAGGTCCATTTACTCCTTCATTCCACAGGGGTGACAATCAACATGAAATAGGGTTGCCATTATTTTACTAAATATCTTTTATCTTAGATGCTGTAATTTCAAGCACTGGGAGCTGGTAGTCGATGGAGGCACACAGTAGACACTCACCTACATACACATTTTTGTTCTTTCTGCAGGGATAGATGTTTTACATTACATGCTGGGAAAAGCTGATTGTGAATTCCTTTCTAGCCATTGCATATCTAACAGGGTTCCTTGCTGGACAGACTGTTGTGCAGACACAGATACAAGTAGAAAAACCCCTTCTGGGGAGAGGGTTTTCCCTTTTTGTTCCAGTAACTCTAGTTAGATACTCGAAATAGGTTGTTCTAACCAAAACATGCCCATGTGTGCAGGGAGGCAAGGAGCCCTGGCTAAACAACTTATTGCTTCAGACCGTGCAAACTCATTACAATCTTATGGTTGTATAATGAGCCTGTACTCTTTAGGCACAGTATGAGAAATCAGCACCAATGGGAGGGAGACATAAGTCATATCATGACACCTGGGTAGCTTAAATGTAAGTAATTTTAAGTGGCTCTGTTTATTTGGGACTTATATAATGCTTTCCTCCTAGCTGTTCCCATTTTCCCTCCGGTCTCTCTCAAAAAGGAGCAGCTCTAATGCACTGTTCTTCCAACCCTTTCCCATAGTCTCCTCTTCTGTTGCAAGTCAAAACAGCTCTGGCTATGGATCATCCAGACCTGCTCCCATGCTGTGTTTGACATCTGAAAAAATGCTCAGAACAAGTTTACTTGGCCATTTTTTTTTAATTGAGGGTATTAAGGGAAGGAAAAGCACTTCCTGGAGTTGAGGGAGATGATGAATGCTCTACCTCCTGGCACTCTTTTATTACTGAGTCATGAGCTCCTGATGATGAGAGAAGTTTTTATTGTGGAAACTCTGACACAGCTTGTATCTTTAGGGGTGGGACGTGATGCTTTTAAACTAGCTGACAGATTGGACTCGAGCAAAGACCTGTCTGGAGAAGGCTGGCAGTGTCCTATTAGAAGAGTTGTTGCTATTCCCCTGGCATGAGTGTTGAATTTTCACTCTACTGTACTTGGCGAAGGCATACTGCGTAAACATGTCATGGCATGGGGCTTCAGTGCTGCCAAACTCTTCAGAACAATGGCACTGGCTAAATGGGAAGGGGTGGGAAATGGAATGATGTGTCCCTGGGGCCACAGGGCAGAGGTGGGCCAAGAACCTCACCTCCTGTCTGCTTAGCCTCATCATCTGAGTGACCCCTGCAGGGGCTCACTCAGGCAGGGGCAAGGATCATCTTTACATCAAAGAAAGTAAAAATAATGGTCCCTGGCACATCCCGTGGGGTTTTTTTTTTTGTCTTTCAGCATATTTCTGTTTCCTGATGACGGCCTTGGGTGTGACGGCTGGTGCGCATCGCCTGTGGAGCCACCGTTCCTACAAAGCCAAGCTGCCTTTGCGGATCTTTCTAGCTGCAGCTAACTCCATGGCTTTCCAGGTGGGGTAGTGGTTGTCCATCCATATTCTTGGTCTCCAGGCAACTTTCTGTCCTGTGCAAGGATTCTCCTCAACATTTGCTGATAACAACACACTGTGCTGGCTCAGGGCATGCAGAGCCCCTCTCACCACACACACACCAGCATGCATTAGACAGTCCAGGAGCAATAATTGCTTACGAACCAAGCTGGACATGCCCAGGTTGGGGGTTCAGCACCCCAGCAGCCTACCTGTGGCACAGGTCAGGCCCCACACTTCACAGGACAACGTGGAAACTTTTGTAAGGGTCAACCTGATGCAAATGTGTCTGCATAATCAAGTCTCTTTGTCCATCCAGGAAGCTGGAGATTTTGGCATTCCCAGAAAGGAGAGCAGGCATCTTTTCACAGTCTTAATTTCTCTGTTTTATGCAGCATTTTTCACCAGTAAGATTCAAATACCTTTGCAAAGAAGCGTATTACTAACTCAGTACATACTGGTAGGCAATCTCAGACCTGAAAAATGTTTGTGGAACACCCAGCTGGTGGTAGGAGTTAGCCCAGAACCAGGATCTTCTCAGTGTGAATTTTGTTACTCCTCTGGCTGTTCGAAAGAGAGAGATGAACCTGTATAACTTTCAACTCAATGAGCTTGGCTGCCATAGCCTCTTGTGGTATCCAATACCATGTGTGTGTTGTGCCTTGAATTTGCAGCTTTTTCCCTTCAGTCTGTTTGGTTGACTTCTCGTTCATGTACCTTGACAGACAATGAAGAGAGTCCCTTTATTCACTTCCGTACTACTCGTTTATCATCTTTGATTTATCTTTTTTTAAGGTGGAAAGGATTAATCTTGTTAATCCCTCTAGACATTACAAAGAGCACAATGCTTTTGCTCGAATATGTCCATTTTGATTATAACCTCCCTTTATTCCGAGCCTTATTCCAGCTGCTTTGTGCCGCTCGGTTCCTTGCAGAGCTTTACAAGCCTTTTGCTCAGCGTGTTAAACAACTGTTTTGAGAACCCCCTGGTACTGACCTCCTGTTTTACAGCAGATCTTATCTTTCATAAGTAATTTAAATGAATGTGTCAAGCTGGTTGCAGTGAGCCCGCACGTTGGGATTTCATTGCATTCTGCTCTCCTGTTGCTATGGATTTTGCTCTCAGATGCATCGGCCTCAGCACTGCTTTTGGCTGAGGACATGGGGGTGATTTTGAGGCAGGGAAGCACTTCAAAGTAGCTTCAAGCCACCTTTGTGCCCTTCACATTGGAAAGAAAACAGAAGGCTAAATCATGAACTCATGAAAGCTTTGGGTAGTCTGAAGCCTGCTCCTAATCACTGTGACATTCATGCCTGCTAAAGCCTGTTTTCCCCACCACAAGCAGACAGTGGATGAGTTTTCAGGTCCATGACCCTCATGTTGGCTTTGGGAGCAAGAAGTAGCATTGGAGGTACCTAGAGCACCCCTGCATGCTGAATATTGAGGAAATATTCAGACTTCTTGAAGGGCAGGGGAAGCTCTGCTGAAGAGTTTGACTTGATGCTGCGTGGGCTGTGACATGTGGTACTTGCTCTGAAATGCCACCAGATGCAGGCATTTTTGCCCTGTGGCCCATTGTATTTTTTGTGATTGGAGCATGCTGAGCTTATTTCTTCTCCCCATCTGGAGTGAAGCTCTCGCAGTTTTGAAAAACTCTGCTTCTTGCTGTCACGTGTCTGTTTCAGAAATAGGTAATGCCTGACTTATGTCTACTTGGTCTCCCAGTGTTTAAGTTTCAGCATCTCAACTTGGACGTGCTGGTGTCTCTTCTGCTACCTCTGTTGTCCTGTTGCTCCTGGCCATCTCTGTGAAACAAGCTGCATTGTTCAGCTGAGGTTGTGCTGTTAGCATCTGCACACAGCAAGGGTGGTTGTGTGGAAATCCGTGTCAGCACGCTGAGGTTGTCACACAGCCCAGTTTGTTGTCACATTTCAGTCTGCGGGCTTATTAAGGGACCTGCTAATGAAATCTCACATCTTCATCACTGTCACAGCATGGTGCTGTCACACTCTGCTTTGGAAGGGATTTCACTCCTGTGTTTAGCTGAAACTTGATCAGGAGTGATGAGTTCCTGAAAAATGGTTGCTATTAATATGCTCAGAGCATATTTACACGTGCTGTGCTCCAGTTCTTGGTGTATTTAATGCCAGCAGTTCTGGCCTCTGGCCTTCATTAGCTCTTAGCCTTTGTGGTTTTTAATTAGATGCAATTCAGTTGTTTCACAGCTTCCTAGCCCTTTCATCTGGGGAATCATGTTTTTTGCCAGCCCTGCAGGTGTTTGCTGTGGTATGAAAAGCTAAGTTAATTTCTCACAGTATTTTTGCTTTGACCTGGTTATCTGCTATCCCACAAATAATTTTATCAAGTGCTCTTGTGACAAACCAACCGATCAATAGTCTCACTTGAAAAATTATTTCTGGTTAAGAAAGAGGACCTTTCCTAGGTGTGCTTCTTGCATAACCTTGTTTTACTTTCAAGTGACTTAATCTTGGTATTTTCCAGTCTTCTGGATATTCCCACTGAAGCCACTTGAAGCAGTGTAGAGGTTTTCATTCCTTTGATTTCTCTGCAGGAAAAAAAATAAGATGGCAGCAAGGTAGAGATCTCCCCTTGTTCTCACTGAGTTTGCTTCACTCAGTTTGCATCATTCTCTTGTTCAATGGGGTAGTTAAGGTGAGACATAATGGAGCACTGGTAAGGGGCTAATCTTTACTGCCTCAATGGCTTAGATGAGGAAAATGCTTGAAAATGCCCCCCTCATCCCCAGCCCACTCTCAGCATCACTGTGGCCGCGGTGTGACAACAGTACAGGGCTGAGCACAACTGAGCGCAGTGGAGCTGACATCTTTCCGGGGGTTTTGTTGTTTGATTGTCTCTGGTAGGCTCTTGCAGACAGAGCATATCTTTGCAAGGCTGAAATTGAACAGGAAAGTATATGAGCTCAATTCCTTAGCTGCTCTTTGCAGTTGTTCTGGAGTTCCCTCAGCCACAATGGCTCTCAAGTGTTGGCAGCTGAGAGAAAGAGCAATAATTTCTGCAATGCTTTCAGCACAGGGCTTTTGTCTCACAAAATATAGATATGAACAGTTGTCATCAGCCTGGGCTTACTGTGTCCTGTGGTAGGTTCAGCATCATGATGGCTGCTGCACTGCGGTTACTTCACAGACACCGCAAATGGTTTGCTCAATTCTGCCAGGAACAAAGCTGCTGTGGTTGGCTGTTGTGGGTGCTACTGCTGTTCCTAGAAGCCCTTCCTTCTTCTGGTTATTACTGCTTGAGTACCTTCCTGGCTGTGAAAGGGTGGAAATAGCAGAGGAAAGCACAGTCTGCTAAGCATTCTCTGATTAGAGTTCACACTGCTGTGGATCTGGGCATTAACTAACATGTCCATGTTTTGGTGCTGGTGTTGGGTAATTCAGTTCACAGATGACTGTGTGACCTGAGTTTTGCAGGTGTTGTACATGCTTACAATGCCCTGCACTAACAGCTCATCATCACTGCAAAACCCACCAGTTTAGTGCAAAACCCACCAGTTTAGTCCGATGGCCAGTGCATCCTGCCAGAGCAAACCGTGAGACTGAAATCCCTTTGGCTGAGTAAACTTGGGAAGTCTCACTTTACAGATCCAAGTCTGAAATTATGGTCCATCCCTTCCTCCCTGCAATCCACATAATCCCATTTACAGGTATAAGGCGTTTCAGTGACCCACATCTGCTGACAGCTTGAGCAGAGACAGGACTGAACTTGCTTTGTATCTGAACTGGATCCAATACTGAGCTGATGTCATGGGTTTGAGACTTTTATTCCAGCCTGGCTGCAAATGCAAGGCTTGATTTCCCATAAAATAGGCACATCTACTTTGATATATTAATCATAGAATCATAGAATGGTTTGGATTGGAAGGGACATTAAAGATCATCCAGTTCCAACCCCCCTGCCATGGGCTGGGACACCTCCCACTAGGTAACTCCAAGCCCCATCCAACCTGGCCTTGAACACTGCCAGGAGGCGGCAGCCACGATTCCTCTGGGCAACGTGTTCCGGTGTCTCACCACCCTCACAGGAAGGAGTTTCTTCCTAACACCTAATTTAAATCTACCCTCTTTCAGTTTAAAACTACTGCCCCTTGTCCTATCGCAACACTCCTTGATAAAAGGTCCGTCCCCAACATTTCTGTAAGCCCCCTTTAGGTACTGGAAGCCTGTGCTCTTGCACACAGAGCTGTGATTTAAATGGAGGTGCTGGTTTTATAGTGGAAGTTGCATCCCCCCAAAAAGCTGAGCAAGTTCAGCTCTGTTCAGGTGAGGAAAAGGCACGTGTAGTGTTCCACAAGCTCTGTCCCACTTTGAGTGCTGTGTTTGTGCCTGGAGGGCATCAGTGGTAACCAACCACAACTAGCTTAGAGAAAGGATGCCAGGACTGAGTGCCTCTGCACAGTAGTGGCTTGAAAATAAATATGTGAGCTCCCCCATGGCAGGGTCATAAAATAACAATGTAAGCATGTACGTACCTGGGCCCTCCAGTCCAGTGTCCTTCCTTGGACCGTGAATGCCCAGAGAGGACACGGGACCAGGGCAGACTGATGGTGGTAACTCCCAAGAGGCTGTTGGCTTCTAGCTGTCTTCAGCCCTGGTGTTGTAGTTTAACCCCATCCAGCAACTAAGCACCACACAGCTGCTCTCTTACTCTGCCCTGGTGGGATGGGGAGCAGAATCAGAAGGGTAAAATTGAGAAAACTCATGGGTTGAGATAAAGACAGTTCAATAGGTAGAGCTAAAGCTGTGTGTGCAAGCAAAGCAAAACAAGGAATTAATTCACTGCTTCTCATTGGCAGGTAGGTGTTCAGCCATCTCCAGGAGAGCAGGGCTCTCACACAAAAGGTTACTTGGGAAGATGAGTGCCATAACTCTGAATATCCCCCCCCTTCCTTCTTCTTCCATCAGCTTTATAGGCTGAGCACAACATCATACAGTGAGGAATATCCCTTCGGTCAGTGGGGGACAGCTGTCCCAGCTGTGTCCCCTCCCAGCTTCTTGTGGACCCCCAGCCTACTCTCTGATAGGGTGGTGTGAGAAGCAGAAAAGACCTTGACTCTGTGTAAGCACTGCCCAGCGGTAACAAAAACATCTCTGCATCATCAACACTGCTTCCAGCACAAATCCAAAACACAGTCCCATGGCAGCTACTGTGAAGAAAATTATCTCTATCCCAGCTAAACCCAGCACACCTGGGACACGTCCAGTCTGTGTCACTGGTTCCCAGAGCATGTCCTATTCTGTGTGGGCACTGACAGGAGCAGTGTGATGGGCTGGCTGGCTGCAAAGCTGAGGTCCTTCAGGATGTCTTTAGCTGATGACCTTTTTTGAGGAGCATTAGAGAGCGGCCTGTTGCTGTTACTGTGTGGGGAAGGAGCTGGAGGTGGCACTGCTGGAGCAGCGCCTGGCCTCTCTCCTCTCACCCCACCATGCTTTCTGTGCAGAACGACATCTATGAGTGGAGCCGAGACCACCGTGTGCACCACAAGTACTCGGAGACGGACGCGGACCCGCACAACGCCCGCCGCGGCTTCTTCTTCTCGCACATCGGCTGGCTCTTCATGCGCAAGCACCGGGACGTCATCGAGAAGGGGAGGAAACTGGATTTCACCGACCTGTTGGACGACCCTGTCGTCAGGTTCCAAAGAAAGTAAGTGGGAGCACTGGGCCCTCAGGTGAGGTAGGGTGGCGAGGTGCCTCCACCTGGTTGTCTAGCTGTGGCTCATTCCTTATTTTTATCTTTCCATTTTCTCCCCCGAGATATCCCTGCCATCTTGACTGCAGGCATCAGGACTGCTGTCCCTCTGGCCCCCACTGTTGCCATGTGGCTGACACTTGCTGACTGTCCGTGCAGGCTGTGTTGCACAAGCAGTGAGCCCTGTCCTTGTCCCTTTGCTTTTCCAAAAAGCCAGGGCTGGCTGTGAAATCAACCGCAGCAGAAGCTGGGATCTTGGCCTTCTCCTTTCATCATTGGAGCAAATGCTGTAGTCACTGTCTTAATGCAGAAGAGCACATCTCACTCTGCAGACTCACCTTTGGCACCAGTGGGCCAGTGAAGACCAAGTGCTCTCTCTCCCAAGACAGTCATTCTTCCCAGGATTCGTTACCTCCCTGGAGAGTTAGTGCAGACCTAGTTCCGTGTGCTACACGTCTGCGGGAGGTGTGAACTTGGCAACATGCTTTGTCCTCTATGTGAGTACCTGTGTTTTAGGCATAAGACAACTGGCTCTGCCTGCAAGCATTTAGTCCAGGTACTTCAGCATACCGCGTAAGCTCATTTCTGCCTGTTTTATGGGCGAGGGGAGCAGTCAGTTGAGTCCAGAAATCAGTTTCTTTTCTGCATCAGAGAGATCTGTGCACTAGCAGAGTTACCCCTGCATCGGAAGAGCTCCAGGAGTGAGGAATTAATTCACTGCCCTCCACATATTGTTGCTTTTATTGGTTCCTCAGTTGGCAGTGCCTGTCCGCAAAGGCTCCCTTGCGGTTTGCTGCGGCTCCTCCTGGTTGTGTTATTACCTTTTCCAAGACAGCAGCATCCTATGAGAAGCAGGCACTACTGCTTTGGTTATGCTGCAGATGTTATGTAGTGATGAAGTATGTATTCTGCAGGGAAGTTAAGCCTTAGCAAATGTCTCTGCTCTGGATTTGAATTTAGGACTTTGGTGTTTACCTTACCTGGGAAGAAAAATTCAGGTTTCTCCTTTCTATAAGGGTGAAGTGGGTTTTTTTGACAGCATGGAAAACCTGGCAGGTCAGATCAGTAAGAATCGTAATAAACCCTTCTTTGTCACGTTTCTTTTTAAGGCCAGATTCACAGCTTTGCTGAATTTAGTGATGCTGGAGAGCTGTGGATGAGGTACCACTCAATCAGTTTAAAACCACATCACTTCAGCTGAAATCACAGTACTGCTCTTGGCATGGCTGACAGCAGAATTCCCTCTCTGTGAATAATGGAGCAATAATCCTGCATGTGCTGTGAGAGGGAGGCTCACAAGTGTCTTCATGACAAAGTTTTGTGTGCTGAAAGCAGTACTGTTCCCCAAGCATGTATGGAGGCGTTGGTTCCCCTGAACTCCAGGTAGGGAGGTTTCTCATTCCAGGGTGGGTGTTTCAGTTGAAGGGAGGCAGAGAAAATGTAGTCAGGTGTTTGTTCGGATGTGAGATCTCACGCCTTCATCAAAGACTTCAGTCTGGGCTTCTTGCATCTCACAAAATTGTTTTAATTGGTGCCTGATAAGCCGTTTTCATATTTTACTTTTTTTTTTTCCCTGAGTGGAAGAGACTTTGAACTTTAAAGGAGTTTTCTGGGCTGGAAAATATCTTCCTCCTCCAGCTCTGCTTAAATCCTGGCCTTGAATTGATGAGATTTGCAAACCTTATCCACAGCCTGGTTTCAGAAGTCAGCCAGATGAGTGGGAAATTATCTGTTATCTTTGGTGGAGCGAAGAGTGGAGACTGTTTCCTTTAGAGAGCCCTGGTTCAGGAAAGTGAAGATAGAGTTCTGTGAGATAGCTGAGGAGATTCTCTCTCTTCACCATTGTTGGTGTTACTGGAGAGCTGCAGATCTCCTGGAGCCCAGCATGTGAGGCATGACCTCAAAAATTATCAAGCAAAGAGCTTGCAGGGCAAGAGGTTAATTTAGTTCTTACACAAGGTGATCAAAACTAGCTGAAGGAAAATGTTCGTGGAAACTTTATTCCTTCCAAAAATACTGCTAATATTAACATTTTTCCAATCTTCTGTAAGTTTTTATGAAAAGTGTTTGTTTTTGTCAAACCAAATCGGCAGTTCTTCCTATCTGAAAAAAACTTTCAGTAAATAGAAAGTTTTAATAACTGTTTAATAAACCCAACCTTTGTTCTTCCTCATCCCTTCTAGAAAACTCAACAAAAGCAGGGGTCTATTTTAAACCTGTCATATGGGCACAAATAAGATGGGTCTTACTTTGCGTTTCTTTTCTTTCTGCACCCTTCAAAATCTTGTCACCTCAGCCTACAGCTCTAGTTTCATGTGGCAACTCGCTCTGATGATGATACACTGGGATCACTGTGGGCTGTAGTAAATCTGGGTTTCAGGCAGGTGGACGGGCTCAACAGGGAAGACGGGGCCTTGTTTCCTCTTGAGCTCAGGACTTGAGTAGGTGGCTCCCAAGCTGCACTGTCTTGCTGCTCTCCACTTCTGAGCACCTTTTGCCCATTCTCCATTTGGAGTAATTTAGAATCATAGAATGTCCTGAGTTGGAAGGGACCCATCAGGATCATTGAATCCAACTCCTGTCCCTGTGCAGGACACCCCAGCAGTCACACCATGTACCTGAGAGCATCATCCAAACACTCCTTGAACTCAGTCAGGCTTGGTGCTGTGACCACTGCCCTGGGGAGCTGTGCCAGTGCTCAGCCACCCTCTGGGGGAAAAACCTTTTCCTGATATCCAACCTAACCCTCCCGATTCAGCTCCTGCTGTTACCCCAAGTCCCGTTGTTGGTCACAGGAGTGAAGAGATCGGTACCTGTCCCTTCTCTTCCCCTCATAAGGAAGCCACAGACTGCAGTGAGGTCACCCCTCAGCCTCGGCTTCTCCAGGCTGAACAACCCAAGTGACCTCAGCCGCTGAGGTCTATCTTTATGTCTTGCTGTTTGTTTCCTGTCTTGGCTTTGCCTCCCTGCTTCTTGCTGGGCTGCTCTCTTTTTCCACTTGCCTTGGATTAATTTTCCCAGCATGATTTTTCTCTTTGTTTCTCTTGCTATGGTCTCTGCTCTTCACCTCTGTGCTACCTGCATCCTATGCCCTCTCTTCCCTGCCTTGCCCGGGCATGTGGCTTTAGCTGTACTACAAGGCTTTCCTGTTCTCAGACTGTTTGGCTTCCTCCCTCCTTGTTTTGCACTCCACACAGATTTTTCTCCAATATATGGAGTGGCAGGGTTGTGCCAGCCAGCTGGCTTGGAGAGCAGCAGTAATCCTGGCCCCCAGGTGAAGTTGCATCTTTCTCCTCACCCTTGGCAGGGTGCTCATGGTCTCTCAGCCACTGCTTGGGGTCTGCTGCTGCTGTTGGAGCTCACGCAACAGCAGTGGTATAGAAAGGAGCTGCTCCTGCCCTGTGCTGCAGATTCCCTTCTGCTCTGAGCACAGGGGAAGTCTTTGCTGGTTCTTAGCAATGAATGTATTTCTGACACATCTTGGCCAATGCCATGCCAAGCCCCGGGCTTTTCCATTCCTAGAGCACAGACCTGCTGGGTGCAGGGTGTGCAGCCAACTCTGCTCTTCCCCACCTTTCGAAGTGCTCAAGTTGGGAGTTTTGCTATGGGACTGGGTCTCAGCTGTTCAGCTCCAGTGTTACCTGCTGCTTTGGGATTTTGGGTTGTCTTGGCATTTTGTATTGCACTCGGAAAAATTATGTCATGATTGTGGATGTCTGAAATGTTCCCTGCTGCCCCTGTTATGGGGCCAGCCCAGATTACACCAGGGGTTTCTGACAGAGCTGTGTCTCCAGAGATCCAACCCCACTTCACCCCAGCTGTCATTCCTATGAGGGTAAGGGTGTCCTTTTCTCTCCCTGCAGGTATTACAAGAGTTCTGTTGTGCTGATGTGCTTTGTGATCCCTACCTTTGTGCCGTGGTACCTCTGGGGTGAGAGTCTGTGGAACGCCTACTTCCTTGCCTCCATCCTCCGGTACACCATCTCCCTCAATGTCACCTGGCTGGTCAACAGTGCTGCTCACATGTACGGCAACCGCCCTTACGACAAGAACATCAACCCCAGGCAGAACACCTTTGTCACTCTGGGAGCCATTGGTAAGTGCTGTAGCCCTGGGGATGTGCTGTAGCTTTGAAAACTCAGAGTGCCATCCCATCCTGTTTCACCTTGGTCAGGCCTTTGGGCACCTGCAACTGGACACCACTTGGAGCTAGGGCTTGGAGGAGGCTAGAGCTTGTGCATCCTAGAGGAAGGATCCCTTGTTCTGCTGAAATAATGGCATATAGTCTCTGAGCAGAGACATGTTCACATTAGCAGTTCTCTTCTCAGCAGTTGGCTGGGGACAGTGCAAGCAGAAATAAGTGACTCTGCTCCTTACTTTGTTGTGTGCCTTCCCTCTTGAAGCACTTAGGTTTTCTTCCCTGGGTGTAAGGGGTGGGACGTGCCCCTTCCTGCTGGGAAGAACAGCCAAAAGCACTGAAGTGGAGTCCATTGTGGGTCTGTCCCAGAGGTCTGCCATAGCCAGGGCTTGAGCATAACCTGCACTGAGTTCAGGACTTGGGAAATGGGCATTGGGATGTCCCACCTGAGTGTGTTCCTAAGTTCAGAAGCATGCTGGTTGTGTGATCTTTAAACTCCTCCTCTGTTTTTCAGGTGAGGGTTTCCACAACTACCACCACACCTTCCCATTCGACTACTCAGCCAGCGAGCTGGGCCTGAAGTTCAACCCCACCACCTGGTTCATTGACTTCATGTTTTGGTTGGGGTTGGTCACTGACCGCAAGCAGGCTCCGAAGGAGATGATCCAGGCTCGCAAGGAAAGGACTGGAGATGGCAGTGCTTGAAAAGNTGGGTGTGCACGCACCCCTGTGCCTGTGGTGGGCAGCCTCGTTGGCTGTCTTATGTCCAAACTTCAGACTAGTAAGTGTAAAAATGTTATATATTATTTAATATTATAGTATAACAGGAGAGAGATTTGATTTTAGTCACTGTAGTTCATGTCTGAAATACATTGTAATTTGCTTGTTCATGGCAAATGTTGGCAGGTTGGAGGAGCTAACTATCCTTTCCACGTGCAGTTAGGCGAGGTTTTTGTTTCTTCTGTTAATCAAATATGCTTTTGAGACACATCTCTCAGAGGGGATGGGGCAGGGCCCAATGTGCTGTTTCAATTACAGGCTAATGGAAAGGACAGTAACAGCATTGATGAAAAACAGGATGTCCAAGGGGAAAAATCAGCCTAAATTTAGTTAGATGTTAGTTTGAAAACCTGCGTTCTTCTTTTTGTTAGCCCTGTTAGCCAGCCCAGTGCGCTGCTGTCTTTACTAAATAGGAAAACCATTTATTGCTGAGCAGGCTTTTGTGTTGAAGATTAGTCTCTATACAGGCCAAAATACCAACTGATGCTGTGTTGAGATGATTCCTTTGTTGTCACATATACATTGTAATTTGTGGAGGCATAGAGCTCAACCATGTCTTAAGCCAAATAAAGCTTCGGCTTCAATGTTTGGAGACCTAAGTTAGATTCTAATCGGTCATGGCCATCGATGCATGCATATTTTAGCTCCTTTTGCACAAGAAGCCTCTTAATTTCTTTTTCTGCCTTTGACTAAGCAGGTCTTAGAAAGCTGACCTTTGTCTAAGTGAGAGTCTCTACTAATGTTTTAGCTGCATGCAACATCCATTGGTTTATGAGCAAAATATAAAGACAGTTATGTAGCGTCTGAATTTATATGGTTGCCTTGTTTTAAAAAAAAAAAAAAAAGGAAAAAAATAGAAATATTAAAAAAAAGCATGTGGAATTAATGGGATGTATAGCCTTTTGTGTTAGATGTTAGCCAGTGCAGGAGAGAGGCTTTGTACTGTCAGCACTGGAGCACTTTTGAAGATAGAGGGCATGATTTTCATTTATTCAGAAGGTCACTGCCTTGCCCCTCAGAGAGGGAGTGCTTGTTTTCCAGCTGCACAGCCCCATGCCCTGGGCATGGCAGGGATCTTGAGATAGCTGAGACTCAGGCCCAGGTACTTTCAGGAAAGATGTAGTACTGGAAAAAAAAAATTAAAATAGTTTCTTTTCTTTTTCTGTTTCCTGTTTTTTAAATGATGCCATATAATATAAAAGCGTTGTCTTTATTCTGTATTTCATCCAGCAGGTGTTTTAACAGTGTTACTTTGCCATTAATGATGTGTAAACTCTTGAGTGATTTACAATAAACAGTTATGAGTTAGACTGGCCACTGTGCTTTATCTTGAAAAGTCTCCTAAAGCAAAGTGCTTTGTGCATCACACACCAGAATTACAGCAGTGTTTCACTTGACATTTCCAGCCATTCACTTGGTGCAGCGTTTCCAAAACAGCTACCCCTCCAGCACTTCTGGTTCCCTTGTTGGTGCAAGAGGAGTGTTGCCAAACAGAAGGGCACCAAGAGATTTGATTACTTTGGGCTTAGTGGCCAAGGTGACAGAGGGGGAAAAGGAAAATTCAAATGACATCAGTTTGAAAGGAGACCGTGGCAGGTTCTTGCATGTGAAAATCCCACTTTAATAGCAAAATAACAGCAAAATATGAAGTATTTTGTTTAGATTTTGCTGTAAGTTCTTGTTTCTGCTGAGATGTGCCTGGAGAGCTGGATGTGCCTTGATGATGCCAGTCATGTCTTGATGTGCATTCGTCCGGAGCCGGGGCCGTTTGACAGACATGGTAATTACACAGGCACAAGTGGGAGACGTCACCCTCCACCCCTTACAGGGCCTGCAGGAGCGCTTCTCAGAGCTGGGAGGTTTCCAACCCACTGGTTAGAAAGATAGTTCTGTTGCTTCCTTCCTCAGGGTCAACAGGCAGTTGGAGAGTGGCAGAAGTCATTGGGAACCCACCTTCAAAATGATGCAGGTGAAGGCTTTGGACTTGATGTTTGAGTGTAGGAGCAAAGCTGGGAATATTTGGCACAAATGCCTAATCTTACTGTTGCTCCCACCATTTAGTTTGTGCAATTTCCTGGCTGGAGAACTGCAGTGAATGCACTGTACAGGCACTTAGATACACATCTTAGCGTTGATCCTCATCATACTTTAGATTCCTTTTTTTTTTTCAATCTCCTTTTGTAACTGCTATTACTTGGACTTCCTTAATCTGATTCCCGTCAAGCACATGGTGTACGCAGAGTAACTGGCCCTGCAAAGAGGTACGTGCTGTTCTGAATCTCTCTGACTACTTGAAATTACAACAAGGCAATATTTATTTTTTTTCCCCTGTGGGTGTAAGACTTCAACAACAGCAGTTCCAGTGGGATTCAGCTATCTGAGGTTTTTAAACCATTGGCAAGTTACCCATTGTTTTGAAAAACTGAAAGTAAGTAAAGAAACATCATTCAGGAAAGGTAAAGCTCCCCCATCAGATGTCTTACCCTGGAGCTTGTACTACCTGAATTCCTGTTTCTGTAGATGAACTTCTCCATGTGGAGGAGTTGATGAAAAAATGTCAGTTAACCTTTGCAGGAAAACTAGATTTTTTAAGAGAATGCCTTCAATTTTAGTAAACCAAGGAATACTTCCATGCATTTCCTTTTTGCTTATTTGTTTTTATTTTTTGCATGTTTGTTGTGAGTTGTTTGTTTGTTTTGGAAATAATTTTGGCCATGTTTTCTACTGTGGTCTCCCCTTCCTCAAGAAGATGCAGGATCTCTGAGAGGCAGGAAGGGCCCCAGCAGCCTCCCAGGGCTGGATCCACCTGTAGCTGCGTGCAGTGATGCAGGGAAGTTGTGGAGCCTTCATATAGTGGGTACCAAGGCATGAGCTTGCACTTGTTTCTGTGGACTTTGGCACCTCTCCTGCTGACCTGGTAGTAATGGACCCCACTAGCACTTTCTGAGCAGCGTGAAGGTGTTGAGGGACTGCTGGTTGATGGGTGGCTGGCTGTAGGCTGGGCCAAACAAAGGATACAGTGACTGTCAAACTTTTCCAAGACCTGATGGTTTGACAGTGCCTGGTGTTCTGTGGTCTCTAACTCCATTCTCAGCATGTTGAACCATCAGGAGTAACACCACACAGGACTGAGAACAAGAGGTATTTGTACCCTGTCCCATGCAGTGTTGCAATGAGTGTTTCCAGGCTCTCAGCTCTGGCACACAGCAGGGACTGGATGTTTTTTGCCTTTTTCCCCAGAACTGGTGGGGCCCTTAAGAAATGCACTGTTGGTTCAGGAGTCATCTGTTCCTTCCACAGCAGAAACCCCCAAGCAGATCATCTGCTTTCTGTCATGGGGTGGCTCGAGGAACTGCTACGCCTGCCCTGGGACTTGGCAGGATCACTAACAGAGGATTTCAGCCGTAACTTACAGGGTGTACTTGGCTATGCAAATATTTATGAAACTTATCAGGGCTGTGTACAAACATGACCCTCAGGGTGTGGTGTGGGGCCAAGGCTGTGATAACTGACTACAGAGGAGCTCCATCTGACCCCATCTCTGCCACTGTCGGATGCACAGGCTGGGCCACGTTCAGGTAATCTCCTGGCATGGGAGTCAAGCATGAGCAAAACCTGCTGGTGCTGGGGTTATGCCACAGGGAAGGGGCTGTGGTGAGAGGGTGAGTGCTGGCACTGAAGAAACCCATCAGGATTCACCATCCCTAAAAAGCAGCCCAGTGGAGCAGACGTCTCCTGTGCCATCTGCTGCCCAGCAGCCCCACTGCCATGGTCGTGGCAGTCCTGCTCTGTGCCCCTGGGCCAGGAGCTGTGCCAGGGTCCCATGTGGCAGCACCAGAACTTCACTTGGCCTTTTGGCACTTGGGTGCAGAGCGTTAGCACAGGGGCCTGGGGTGGGAAAAGGGTGCGTGGTCAGCTCTGGGCTGGTCACCATATCCCTGGGCCAGTTTAAAAATACTCAGTTAAAGTGGGGGGTTGCTGGGAGGGTGTGGGGATGCAGAGGAGGCTGCTTGGGGTGTCAGGGGCAGATTTCTGCCTGCACTCTCCAGTGGCTCTGCTCTTCCCTTGTAGCCCCAGGTGACGTTTGCATCTCTATCTCCCTCTGCAGCTTGTGAATGCAAGGAGACTCCTGTCCTCTGGCTGGCATTGATAATTTTTCAGGCCCAGAAAGCAGCAGCCAGAACACAGCTTTCTGGAAATCAGCCCAGCAGATGAGAAATGCAGCCTGACCTCGGATATCGCATTGAGCTTTTGGGGTGTGAGGCTGCCAGGGGAAAAAAAAGTTTTCTGAAAGGTTTGTCATGTCCATGTGAGCCTGGGAATCCATGCCAGGCTGGAAATGTGGTGACAGACCTACAGGCTCCAGTCAGACGATGTTTGGCATATTTGCAGCTGGGAAGGTTCTCAGATTGGAGATGTAGCAGCTCCCAGACTGTGGCCCCAAAAGTGTGGCCAGACTGGACTTTTGTTACCTTGATATTTTTGCTCTTGAACTCTTTTGTAGCTGTACCCTTACATAGAAAGGATCTCACAAGGAGTTATGGGGCTCCTTTTCACCACCTTCTGGGGTGCTTCTGGAAATCAAGGTACAATTTCCCTTAAGATCTTCCTTTAGAAGAAGAATGAAAAACAAAACAAAACACCAAAGGGAGACATCTGCTAACATGATGAAGATGAGCAGCAAAGCTTGCAAGCAGGACTGGATAAATAAATAAATAAATACATAAATAAATTCTTTTTGCAGCCTTGGCAGATGCCTGGGAGGAGAGCTCCAGTGAGCAGCACAGATACACACTGTAGGTGAAACGATGCCTGCCATCTCTGCACGGTAGTGCCTAACCTCAACATTAACCAGAGGTACTAAATTTTCCTGGCTGACATAATTCCATTAGCATTTATAGCTAATAATAAAAAATAATTATTTTACTAAATCTCATTATTCTTTAAAAAATTGCCTTTTTTACAGTGTTTTCTCTGCTTCATATAGGACTGTCCTCCTGCCAGGCCAGAACACGTGGCCAGGGCACATCATTCTGCAGCTCTCATCTGCATAAGCTGGCACTTCAAGGTCTGCTCTCCAGAGTTCAGACCCTGGCTGTCTTGCAGACGAGTCCTGTTTATGCCAGGTATTTGCCATCACAGTGGTAATTTTTTGGACTTCTCTTCTTATGGAAAAAAAATGAAATTTTGTATTTGTATTTCCCTTCCTACCATTTAAATGGTATCACTTTCTTGCAGCAGGGTGGGGTGGGTCATTCCATTTGCTGTTCCTGTCCCAAATCCAGGTGAGTTTTTTTCTCAGTTGGGATCACGTGAGTTGAGCTGAGAAGAGGGAGTGCTTGATCTTGGAGGGCTAGGATCTGGAGATATTTCTTAGGGTGAGAGAGAGCTCTTTGCAGGTGCCTGCCTCTCCAGCAGCTCCTGAGCACACCTGTTAAGCCAGGCCAAGGGTGTGCATGCTCAGACAGCATCGTTTTAGCAGTGGGGCATTTGGATACACTGAGTCTATCACAATATTTAAAAAGCTGGATAAAGGAACAGATGGCTTTGATGGGAGATGATCTGGCTAATGAGATGAGGGTTAGCACTTAAACTGAGGAACAGTTGCTTAGGCACTGTATTTAGCCCATGCACCAGGGTGTGGAGCAGCTCTGATGGCTGCTGCTGAGTAATCCCTGGCCCCTTTCCCCTGCTGCCTGTGTTTCTGGGTGGGCAACGTTCTGCTTTGGAGCAGAAAGAAGCAGGACAGGAAAACCAGGTGGTAAATCTATTTTTGAAATGCATATATTTCCCAGGAATGAAAGCAAACTCAAAGCAATTCCCTTCTCCATTTTCCTCACCTCTGTGTACCTTCCCCCCCAAAAAACCCCCAGCCCAGTAGAACGCAGCCAGTTTTCAGTGGTGATATCACCCTGGGGAGCACTGCAATTAGAGGGAAACACCTTGCTTTATTTCTTCCTGAGCTGAGAGGGCTGCAAGGGCAGGGGGTAGCTCTGTGGTAGTCCTCTCTTTTACGTGAATAATAAAATACCTCTGAGGCCTGATCCTGCTACTTGGTGTCAGAACATGGAGGCTCAGCCTTTCCACTTCTCTGTCACTGGGAGAAAGCAGATTTGGAGCTGATATGCAGTTCGGTCCCCATGAGGAGCACTGGCATGGTGAAATTTGGGCAGGGAACATGTACACGCTGTAAGGCATCAGGGGGAGGAAACGTTAATTAACAGACAGTAAAGCAAAGCCATCATTTTGAACATTTGCTTGCATTGGAGCCAGTCCCCCTTCCAGAGCATCTTCCCTTTCTGGGCCAGGTGAATGGCCAGGTAGATCCCCAGTGGGTCTCAGTGGCCCAGCAGGAAAACTCAGTGAGGGCTGGGGCAGGAGAAGTCATGTGCTGCTCACAGCATCCCAGGAGCATTGTCATGTCTGTGCACCAGTGCCATTGCTATTGTGTCTTTGAAGACAAGGGCTGAGCAGGGAGGGACATCAGTGTCAACCTCCAGCACACGCAGCCCCGGGAAAGGTGTAACCCCAAATGAGATGGAGGAACGTGCTTGTGGCTGCTCATCTTTGCCAAGGTATGGTGGTGGAGATGTGGGAGGAAAGACGCTTTCCTCAGGTCAAGGTGAGCTTGCAGCTGGCTTTGGGACGCACAGTGTTAACTGCGAGGGAGGCAAATGATGCGTTATTGTGGGGTGCAGTTAAAACCAACATGTGTGTCCATGTGCCCTACCTCCCTTTGCACCCACACCCCCCTTGGCAGCGGGATGCTGTGGGACAGGAGAGGGACTGCCCCTCCTGTGGCACTGGTGTCCTGTGAGGAATGGATTGTAAGAAACATCCCCCTGGCCCCACATAACAACCCCCCTTGGCAGCTGATGCCTCCCTGCACCAGGTGGGCTCCGAGCTCATGTTTGCTGTCCCCGGGCTGTGCCCTTTTTTTAAGCTGTGATTTCTTTAATTTGTGAGAGGTCTTTGGTGGGCCTGTCAGCATCATCCATTTTCCAGCACCCAAAGGGACACCATCTGCTCAAAAAAGAGCTGTGAACAAAATGTCTCAGACGCTCAGAGTTTACCAAAAATGAAACTGCTTTAGAATCCCATATGCTGCGTTGTTTTCCTTCCAGCTTTGGCTGACGGCAGAGGTGAAGTGACTAAGGCCGTTTCTGATTAATTGCTGCATTTTCCTTTCTGGCCAAAATCACTGGGGCTGAGCCCTGTCACTTCATGCCTATTTGGCAGAAGGTTTTCTTCAGCCTTGGCTGCTGGAAGCCAGAAGTTACTGAACTCAAAGACCTCCCCTCTGTAACATTCAAAATGTGCTTACTTGACTTTTGCTGTGGCAGGAGGCCTTGCAGTTGGGGGTGTCCTTAATACTTCAAGCATATTTTTCCAAGCACCTGGTTGTGGGGCCTGTCTAGGTGGCGTGAGGACAATAGCAGCAGCAGTCACTTGCTGTCACTGCAGCTCCTTAGTGTGGCAATGCCATGGGGCAGCATCAGGTGCATACAGAGGGAAAACCTGGCCAAGATCTTTGAATTTTGCGGGGTTGCAAAAAGCAAACGCTGCCAGGAGCCATTTATTAGTCCTGGATAACACCAGATTTGAAATACCAGAGCTGGAAGAATGTTATTTCAGCTCTAAAAATAGCTCTCTTAGCCTTTAGAACACCGAGAAGCACAGGCAGCAGTTGCCTTTCTGTGAGAGTGGCTGTTTTCTCCCTTAGCAATGTCACCGCTGCGGGGATGTGGCCACTTGGTGAGGGCTCTGGGGACCTGCTGGGGCTGTGCTGGCTCGGAGGACCTGTGCTTTGGGGGGCCTGCAATCCACAGGGACCAAATCGAAGTGATGAAAGCGCTTCAGGGTGTCCCTGGGGGTGTTCAAAAAATGGGTTGATGAGGCACTTGAGGCCATGGTCTCATGGTCGTGGTTAGGAATATGATGGGATAAAGGTTGGACTTGATGACCCTGGAGGTCCCTTCCAACCATAATGATTCTATGATTCTATGAGGGCCAAAGCCACGGGATGAAGAAGTGCTCTTGGCCACTAGAAGGGCAGATATAAAATACTGATAAAGAGCTGGTGTTGTAACTCAGCTCGTGTCTGGGGGCTGGGGCAGGTGGCTGTCCTGTGTGTGCTCCTAAGTGACAGCACCAGGGCAACACCTCGAGTAAGTGCCACCTTAGGTGGGTTTTAGGAGAAGCTACAGGACGGTCAGTAAATAACATCAGTGTGTCCTGGCAGAGAGAGGAGGGAAAAGCGGTGGTGTTCACACTGATTTCACACCCCGAAGGTCAGCCAGGGGTGGACCCCTCCACCTAGGCAACGCTCCCGAGTGGTTGTCCCCAGGCTGCCTCTCCCAATTCCAACCACAGAGATGCTTTGCAGACAGGACAAAGCCCCTCGTCCGCCAGGAAAGGGACGGGAGGTGGGAGAGGAGAGCCTGGCCCAGGAGAACCGCAAGGACCAAAGGGTGGCGAGGACTCCCCGGTGCTCCTGGGGGCTTTAGCGCCGGTGGCGTGCGCAGGGCCCTGCCCGGTCCAGCGGCACTGCCCGGCCCAGCGGTCNTTCACTGCCCAGCGGCACCGCGGAGCCGGCCCATCCGGGGCGGGGCGGGGGCGGTACCGGGCAGCCAGCCCGGCCCCCTCGGCCCTGCTCGCTGCTGCTGCTGGGGCTGGGGCTGGAGCTGGAGCCGCCCGCAGGTAGGAGCCGCTCCCGCAGCGGCTGGGGGTGACCGCAGCGCTCGGTTGAAGCTGCGGTCCCGGGGCTCGCTGGTTTGCGGCGGGTGGGCACGGCGTGAGAGGGCTGGAGCTGCTGGAGCATCTTCCCCGGGAGCCCCTCCGCGGGGTTGAGGGAGGCGGTGGCGATGGAGCCTGCTGCAGGGACCGCTTCGCACAGGGGGCTGTGGGGTGGGACAGGTCCTGCCTGCCCCGGGTCCTGCCAGGACACGGGCTGTGTCCCGTTAGATTCCCAGGGGGGGAAGAGGTTTGAGCAAGGCCTTTCGGCTCTGCTGTGGTCCCCTGGGGAAGGAAGGGCGAGATTCTGCCTCCGAATGATGGAAAGAGCAGCTGATGCTGGGTGCTGGTGTCCCAGGGTGATGGTGGGGTCGCTTGGGATCTGTCTTAGCTTTATCTTACAGCAGCGTGCTTGTGCCACATCTTTGATCCAGAGTCCTCGGGCCATAAATGTTGGAGAAATTCTGAGCAATTTTCCCTTCTGCTGTTTCTTTTCCCCTTTTAAAACAAAGCTTCCTAGGAAAGTGGCTTTAAGGATTGTCTGACCAACATTTGCACGGTCCTTGTGCCATGGCAACACACACACGTGTGGTTAATTGTGAGCAGCAGGGCAGTGTGGAGGAGGGAAGTGTGTGAGAGGTGAATATCCCAACACACTGCCTGCCTGGTGGGTTTTGCTCCAGTCCATAAAGCTGCCTGAAAGAAAGGGACCTGAGTCTTGCTGACTTTCTGCCTTTGGGTAGCAGGGTAAGGGATGGAGACTCACATTTGCTTGACAAACATCTGGCTCCTGTTTTCACTGTTGTACTGTTACGACTCAAATTATTCTCTTGTGCAGTGCTCTGTGCCCAGCTGTCAGCATTTTCGGATCCTGGTGGTGGAAATCAGTGCAGTTGTTTCACTTCCCCTTGTAAGATTCTTTGTGTTGCAGTGTTTGCTTTCCAGATGCAGGGCAGGGATGCATGCTTGTATGAACACCAAGACTTTCAATTGTTTTTTCTTGGAAGAAGTGTCATGTCCAGGGTTTCCTCTCCTCCCCCAGCCCTTTCCGGGTAGCTTGAGGGTTGTGGTTTGGCCCAACAGAGACACTTAACATCCTGATCCTGCAGTCCAAGCTGAAACAATGAGCTCTGATTGCAGGAGCTCTCCATGAGCGATGATCTTAAGCAATATATTGGGAGGAACAAACTGTGAGGGGCAGGTGAGGAGACTGCTGCTGTGCAGAGGACCTGGACCAGCATTCTGGCTGCGTGCTGTGCTCTGCTGCCGAATTCCCATGTGGCCTCCCAGCGAGCACCTCACTGGCTCTGTTTCTAAAATGGGAATAGTGGTATTTTTTGCTGTCTCAAGACGACTTGCAAAGGTCTCTAGGTGCCCGGCTCCGCTTGCCTTGGGTTCCTGCAGGTTGCAGAAGCGGTCACCTGAGGGTGAAGGTGGGGATGAGAGGGGTGAAAGGGAAGCAAAGCACATTGGGAACAAGTGGAGAGAGAAGGGTGGAGTGAATGGAAGGAGGGTTGAGAAGGAAAGACCACTGATGAAGCTTCAGAAGTCATGAAAGGAACTGTTGAAACAGCTATAGATTATCTTGCATGGAGTTTAGTGCAAGTTTTTAACTCTGAGAATGCCTCTGGATGGTTGTGCCTGCAAGGGGGAGGTGCCTGCGCTCTGTAAGAGTTCTGTTTGCTCAGTTGAGAAGTGTTTGCTTTTGGCAGTCATGAAGACCTGGCTCCTCGGGGAGGGCTGGTCCCGTGTGCAGGCCAGGAGAAAGCCTGCTCTCCACCCTGCCCGCTGCACAGAAAAGCAGAGACCTCTTCTGCAGTACCCAGAAGCTGCTGAGCTGTGCTCCCCTGTGGAACAGGCAGTGTGTTTGGTGGGTCTGGTAGGAAGGGAGACCGAGGTGCTCCCTGGTGCCATTAGGAGAAGTGTGAGCTGCCTCTCCTGTGTGGAGCAGTGAGAAGGGAGGTAAAGCCTGGGGACTTGGACTGATCTGCTGCAATGGTGGGCAGAGTGCCTGGCATCCTCCTCTTGATTCCTGGGCTGGGGCAGATCCAGGTAGCTGGGCAAAGAACTGCCCACCCTGTCTTATTTCCTGCTCCCCATGAGGAACTGCTGGGGCTAGTACTGGTGGCTGCCTGAGCAGAAGAGCCAGTGGCCTGTCAGTTTTGGCACCACAGGACTGCGGGAGTGGACTTTGCCCGGCCAAGCCACTGGAGGTGGCTGCAGCTTTGTGGGGAAGAGCCTCCCCAGTGTGTCCTTGGCCCAGGTGAATGCTCTTAGAGGTGGTTTAATGTGGTTTCTTATGCAACAGGAAAGTCTGCCCCTGAAAATATTTCATAGAATCATCAAGGTTGGAAGAGACCTTCAAGATCATCCAGTCCAAATGCCTACCTACATCACCACCAACCCATATCACCCAGTGCCACATCCAGATGCCTCTTGAACACCTCCAGGAATGGTGACTCTGCCACCTCCCTGGACAACCTATTGCAGTACCCAATCACCCTGACAGTGAAAAAATTTTTCCTAATGTCCATTCTGAATCTCCCCTGCTGCAATTTAAAGCCTGCAGAAGTTTTAAGCCCCGTGGATGTGATGGAGAGGCTGGTCACAGCAGGCTTGCAGGCTTGGCCCCTGTTTAGCAGGTGGAGGCTGTTCCCTGGTCCCCTCTGTGTTTGCAACAGCTTTGTGTGAAGTGAAACGCTGCATGGCACCTTCCTCTTGTAGCTCACCCACACACTCTGCAAACAGCAGTTTATGGTTGAAGCAGCCTGAGAGACTGGTGAATAAATGTAATTAATTCCCACAAGTAAGGAATGCTGGCGAGGCAGTGATGATGGCCACAGAAACACCTCTGTGTGATTGCTTACCTGGTACTTGTCTCAGGGCAAATGATTTCCACAGGTTTAAACGGAGCCAAAACACTCGTGTAGCAATGGCTATGCCAGGGAGGGCTACCTTAGAGTAATGACAAAAGCCAAGTCATGGGTTCTGCACGTCCATTCCTTGTACCTCACCCTCCAGCCCATCATCTCATTACTGCTTCTCTGGGCCTTTGGTGGTGAATATGAGGGGAAGAGGACCTCAGTTTGCCATGTGAGTAGTGGAGGAGGCATAAGTCCTCAAGCTGAAGAGTTTGGTGATGGAAAATTGTCCTGAGAAAGCTTGGTGTGCTGTGCTACCCTCCCTGGAAACTCACAGGCCTTGGGTGTTTTCCCCATGGCAGTGCAGGCTGCTTGGTATTTGTGCTTCTGCTGTTGGTGCCCACTGGTGTAACCAAAGGAAACGCTGCTCTGAGGGCAGTGCACATCTCTTCAAAAGCATAGAGCTGCAAAGTGCAATGAAGAAAGGAGCTTGTGCTTCCAAACAGTGGATAAAAGATAGGTGGAAGGGACAAGAAGGGTGAAAGGTAAGGTGAACAGGTGGGGAAAGCCCTGCTTACGCTACAGGGGACACTCTGTAGCTTGAGTGCATGTTTTGTGTTTGTTGGGGAAAAGAACAGTGGCAGGGTAACAAAGAGAGGGAAACCTGGAACTGTTCCGGGCTTCCAGGGCATGCACTCTCTTGTCCATAAACTACAGGAGAAGGAGACAATCGAACCACAAATAACTTGCTCTGTGAAGTCTGCTCTTCTGGGCTGGGTCTGTCTTTCCTTATCCTCAAAACTATCTGAAAGTCGACATGACATATCTGTCTCTTTCTTTGCCAGGTTTCAGCTCCTGTTGTGTGTTCTTTGCCACTCCCAACAGTTGAATTGTTTTCCTGATAATGGGACAAACCTTCCTGGCAGGCTTCTTGCCCCCTTTTATTGTCATGCATGTCTCAGAAGTGCTTGAAGGCATTCGTGTTTTTGGAACTGAGGAGCAAATAAGACACCTCTGCAGACCTCTCTCAACCATTAATACCCTGTCGAGATCCCTGGACAGCCTGTCTGCCTGGTGCCTCAGACTTCCTGGGTTTTGCCACAACATCAGCCTGCATTTGTGTATTACTTGCAGAGCAAGGGGATAGTTACAGGGACTCTTTCCTCATGGCATAGCTGAAGCAGGGAGAGCTTTGCTGTCTTTTATTTTATGAGGAGATAAATAGCCCTCCTCATTTTCTAGCAACTCTTAACTTTGGAGTTCAGCTGGGACTTTATGGTAGCTGCCATTCTCACAAGCTTCCCAGGCCAAAGGGTTGACTAACTGTGCAAGGGGAAAATTTGCCCTTGTGGTGATGGTGGGACTGTGGGGCTGGGTCTGTGCTGAGACTCTTCCCTCGCATCTCAGGGGAGGTCTGGCTAAAGTGGCCCCAGTTTTGAGCATCTCTGCTCTTGGAGAGGTGTTAAGGCATCTGCCCTGGGATGTGGGCAGTCCAACACCTCACACTGGAAGGTTTTGCTGGGGGCTGGTTGCTGCCTGGCTCGTGGTGCTTCTGAGTTCACGAGGAGCCAGAAGAGCTGAATCTTGCAGCAGATGCTCCCAAGTGGAGTGAGGTCCTTGGGGCAAACAAACACACAGCACCAGCAAAATGCAGTGCTCTTCAGCTTGCTGTGAGCCTTGCTTTAAATCCCGGCTGCTCCCAGCTGGTTTCATGGCCTGCTGACCTAGCTCTTTCTGTCTGGATTGGAGGCTTATCTTCTGCCTTACTCAGCTCCTGCCCCTGCCTCCTTTGCCTGTTGCAGACTGAGGGCTGTGACGGCCCAAGCCCTGCTCGTGGTACAAGTGAGACCTCATGGAAGTCAGTGCAGGCTGATGGAGGTGCATGGGTCAAAGCTCTGCACTGTCAAAGCCTGCAAAACACCCCTTTGGTCCTAAAGTGGCAAATTATATTAATTTTCTTTTATAACATCTGGGAGCCTGATCTTGAAGCAGGACATGCCTGGTTTGTATGATGCCAAATGCGAGAAAGGCAGAGTCAGCCCAGAAGAGCTCGCAGTTGATGTCTCCAGCTGTAACACAGGAGCTCGGCACTGGTTCCTTCATGGCCCGTGAGTACTCGTGTGACTGAGGTCCAAGGGTTTCTGGCAGCATGAAGCAGCACACCAAGGGCGCTCTCTGAAGGACAGGAGGGTGCAGAGGGGTGATGCTAGTCTTGGGACCCAGTGGTGCTGGGTCCAACATGTTGTTGGTCGCATGATCTTCTTATCAAGGCACATAGAAAGGCACTACATATATATATATATATATATATATATTTACAGAATTCATAACAAATTAATTTTACAGAGCCCTGGGAGACAGCTTCCTGAGAAAACTTGGAGGGGTGGTGTGGGCAAGTGGATGCTAATACAGCCTTTTCTGCCCTGATTTTTGGTGCTGGGTTTTGGAGGAATGAAGGTTTCATTCCTTTGGTGTGCTTCACCCATCTCCATTAGGTTTGTGTTGGCCAGAGGATTTCATTCGCACGCTGAACGCATTTACAGTGTGTGAAATAAGACAAGAAATATGTATGGACGTTTCTGAGGGTGAAGGCACTGCCTCTCAACATCATTGCGGGATTACTGAAGCATCTCCTGCTTCACCCATACTCAGCTCAGAGATGTGTTTACCTTTTCCCGTTCCTCTCATGTAAATAAATGAAAATGGCATTTCTGCACACCCTTGAGATGGTAGATGGGTACCCAGAGCAAGCAGAGCGTCGTACCATGCCAGCAGAGGAGATTGCTTCTTTTCCTGTCACCCCACTATTTTGTTATGCATTTACAAGTCTTTGGCATGCCTGATCACTCTCGTTGTTCACTGAGGCTGGGAACCTCGAGATAAACCTGCAAAGTCTCTGCTGTGTTATGTTGGCAGGCTGTGCGCTGAGCTGGTTTGTATCTGCTCAGTCACAGTGAGTAGCCAGCGAGTCACTGTGGTTATTTTTGCTCTTAAAAGCAACAGTGAGCTACAGCGGGCTCCTCCAAAAGACAAAATGTGTTTGTTCCTCTTTGATTGTTGCTGACTGGCAGCAATTTTTTATTGCTTGCCATATGAACACTTTGAACAGTGTCCTTCCTCTCCCAGTGCTGCTGGGTCTGTACCTGTTCTCTGAAATGACTCCGTGGCCCAGCACTGTGAAATGCAGGAGTGTTCTGCCTTGTTGTGCAGCTTGTGTATGGGCCCTTGGAATACATCTGCGTGCCCTAGTCTTAAAAAAGGTGTGTGACTCTGTTAACATGGCAGTTTGGTCCTTCCTTACATTCGTGTGCTTCAGGAAGAGCCTGTGACTTTGCTTGGCAGATGAAATGAAGATGCCCACGTTAAATGAACCTTGAGCAAGCAGCACTCTGTGCTTGGTGAGCTGCCTGCTCTAACTGAAGTGTGTGTATTAGAGCAATGGGAGCTTAGGTGATGGGGTGTGGTGGGGCAATGGTAACCAAAGCAGAGCAAACAACTGACAGTCTGAGCAGATTTAGACATGAAAGTGGGAGTGGAGATAAGGGAGTAAGCCTATATTGAGAGAAATTCACAAGATGCCCTGTAGTGGTGCTAATGTGAAACCCTTTGCAGTTCTACACTCTGGCAGCAGGAGCACACCTCAACAGGGTTTTTGCCATGCTGGTGTGAGACCATGACTCACAGAATCACGGAATGGTTTGGGCTGAAAGGGGCCTTAAAGATCATCTGGTTCCAACCCCCCCTGCCATGGGCAGGGACACCTCCCACCAGACCAGGTTGCTTCAAGCCCCATCCAACCTGGCCTTCAACACTTCCTGGGACAGGACACCCACAACTTCTCTGGGCAACCTGTGCCAGTGTCTCACCACCCCCACAGGAAAGAATTTCTTCCTAATATCCAACCTAAATCTACCTTTCTTTAGTTTGAACCTGTTCCCCCTCATAAAAAGTCCCTCTCCAGCTTTCCTGTAGCCTCTTCAGGTACTGGAAGGCTGCTCTAAGGTCTCCCTGGAGCCTTCTCTTCTCCAGGCTGAACAACGCCAACTCTCTCAGCCTCTCTTCATAGGAGAAGTGCTCCAGCCCCCTGATCATCTCTGTGGCCTTCCTCTGGACTCACTCCAACAGCTCCATGACGCACACTGCTGGCTCACATTGATCTTATCATCAACCAACATCCCCAAGCCTTCTCCTCAGGGCTGCTCTCAATCCATTCTCCGCCCAGCCTGTGTTTGTGCTTGGGATTGCCCCGGCCCAGGTGCAGGACCTTGCACTTGGCCTTGTTGAACTTCACGTGGTTTGTCTGGGCCTACCTCTCAAGCCTGTCAAGGTCCCTCTGGATGCCATCCCTTCCCTCCAGCGTGTTGACCATATCACACAGCTTGGTGTTGTTGGTAAACTTGCTGAGGGTGCACCTGATCCCACCTGACAAAGGTGTTAAAGAGCACCAGTCCCAATACTGGCCCCCGAGGAATGCCACTCGTCACTGATCTCCACTTGGACATCGAGCCATTGACCACAAAAAAGTACCTCAGCCTTCTCCATATCCCAGGTAATCAGGTCTCCCGTTTCCTTCCAGAGAGGGCCCACATTTTCCCTAGCCTTCCATTTATCACTGATATATCTATAGCAGCTCTTCCTGTTGCCCTTGATGTCCCTGGCCAGATTTGATTCTATCTGGGCTTTAGCTTTCCTAACCCGATCCCTGGCTGCTCAGGCAATTTCTCTATATTCCTCCAGACTACCTGTTCTTGCTTCCACCCTTTGTAGGCTTCCTTTTCGTATTTGAGTTTGTTCAGGAGCTCCTTGTTCATCCATGCACGTCTCATGGTGTTTTTGCCTGACTTCCTCTTTGTTGGGATGCAGCACTCCTGAGCTTGGAGGAGGTGATCCTTCTTGGGCCCCTTTTCCCTCCAGGGCTTTATCCCATGGTGCTCTACCAAGCACACCTCTGAAGAGGCCAAAGTCAGCTCTTGAGGTCTAGGATAGTGAGCTTGCTGTGCACCCTCCTTACTTCCCCAAGGATCTTGAATTCCACCATCTCAGGGTCACTGCAGCCAAGTCTGCCCTTGAGCTTCATGTTCTCCACCAGCCCCTCCTTCTTGGTGAGAACAAGGTCCAGCATAGCACCTCTCCTCATTGGCTCCTCTGTCACTTGGAGAAGGAAGTTATCAGCAGTGCATTCCTGGAACCTTCTGGATTGCTTGTGCCTTGCTGTGTTCTGCCTCCAACAGATATCAGGGTGGTTGAAATCCCCCATGAGAACCAGGGCTTGCAAACGTGAGGCTACTTCTTGGCTTCCAGTCAAGGGGACTGGAAAACCACAGTGTGTGCTGCTGGGTAGGTGTGCTGATTCTAGCTGGGGTCAGCTGCAAAGCTGAAAATACATTTTTATCAGTCTTGTGAATCCTTTGCACCATGAAGGCTTTCTGTTGCTGAGGGCTCTCCTATGCAAGCCTTAAAAGTGTAGGGAAGACAAATGGGTGTGAGCAGTCACCAACAGCCTCCGGGACATGGTGTGTTTATTTGGGAAAGCATGGGCCAGCGGAGATGGCTGTTGTCACCAGCTGGAGTATCTTGCTCAGATTTGGCATCACTGGTCATGGCAGCAATGCAGAACAGAGCTGTGGAGAGGAGGGTTGGCTTTGTGTCATCCCTGTGAAGCAATTAGCTGTCAAAGAAATTGTTTCTACATTTCCCACAGAGAGAATTTAGGTTATTTTTCCTATTGCTCTTGGCATTTTATTTTGGCTAAACTGCTGTGGTGCTGCAGGGGAGGCTGTCGTTTGGGTTCCTCCTTCTCTTGTTCCTGGCTGCTGTTAGAGGTGCTGGTCCTAGCATCTATGGAGATGTCCCGGCTTGAAGAAACGAACACTGGGGCCATCCCTGCAAAGGACAGATGAACACAAAGGCTCCTGCTGAGGATTATATCCACTGAACACTAGTTCTGCACAGTTAGGCAGATTTGGCACGTGCTTGTGGTTCCTCCTTTGGAAGAAAGTGAGGTTACACTTAGTTTTGTTCCTGGCACCTGGATAACACAGCAGGGAGTAAATGAGAAATGTGCAGGAGCTGACTCCTGGTTTGAAATGATCCTTAGCCCACGTGGGGATGTTGAAACATATTTAAGCATGTGTGGAATGTACCAATGGACAGCGTTAAAAGGTGTTGCTGTTTGAGGACATTGGGGAAGGGGACTCTTCTTTCCTGCTTTTGGTATTTCATCTGTCAGACACAGGCAGCTCTCTCCTCCTGTGTAGGCTGGCAAGGGCCAGCAATGCTGCTGGTCCAGCCATTGCCTCCCTGCCCTGTTTCCAAGGATGTGCCAGAGAGTACTTGATCATGCTGGCCTGCACCCATGCCTCGGCGTGGAGCCTGCAAGAGAAGGATGCATAACAGTAACATCCTTTCCTGCTCAGTTCTTGCTGCCTGCCATGATAGGACGAGAGGAAACGGCTTTAAATTGCAGCAGGGGAGATTCGGATTGGACATTAGGAAACATTTCTTCACTGTAAGGGTGATTGGGTATTGGAATAGGCTGCCCAGGGAGGTGGTGGAGTCACCATCCCTGGAGGTGTTCAAGATGCATCTGGATGTGGCACTGGGTGATGTGGGTTAGTGGTGATGTAGGTAGGCATTTGGACTGGATGATCTTGAAGGTCTCTTCCAGCCATGATTCTATGATAGGCAAGCTTTCACAGAGCTGGGCATCCTGTGAGGCCAGTGGGCTGCAGATGTGGTCCAGCCCTGGGTTACACTGAGCTCTGGTGAAGACCTGGCCCCTTGCATGTCATTGTTGTTCTCCATGGGGATGCTGTCCTTCCTCCTCCTGCAAACCCAGCTGGCCATGATGAGAGCTGGGGGTGTGTGTGGTATGTTCTTTAGGTGTTTCTTTATACCTGGCTGAAATGAATGTGGTTCTCTGAACTATGGACCTGGCTTCCCATGGGGATGCTGGACTCTGCACTATTCATTCATTTAATATGCAGTGATTTTGGATGTCATTTTCTGTTAGTGACCGATGGAAGGGGATTCTGTGTGGCACAGAGAATATTAAACACAGGACTGTGTTCCAAGGGAGTGAATCCGTAGCCGTGTCGTGCTGACTTTGATGAGGCTGGGCACCAGTCCTGCTCCCGCTCCGTTGCAGAGCTCAGCACAGTCATGGTTATCTGGACAGCATTTTCACACTTCTGGCATGGAGTCCCCATCCCTGTGTGCTGCCTCGCTGCTCTGCTGGGTGGAAAAGCCCCGTGCCACCTCCCTGTGCAGGACAGACCATGCTGCCATAGCTTGTGAAGGCTGCAGTTTCCTGGCTGGGAGGTGTGCTGGAAAGCAGAGGAGCTGTGGCAATCATCAATGAAGACAAGTGTTATGGCTAGTATTTGCTTTATTGTGGCAATGAATTCTTTGTACCTTTCCAAAGGGGAATGGTAAATAATAGGATCTGCCATCCCCTGACCTGACAGAATCGTGTTCCTTGGCTTAGTCCAGCCACCACCAGAGGAGAGAGGAGAGGCGAGCCCTGCATTAGCAGTGACTGCCTTGCAGAGAGAGCACGGGCTGTGACAGGAGGTGACATTACCTGCCAAGACAGGAGCAGGGAGCTTGGCTACAGCTGTGGCTCCCGTGTGCGGGGTGTTGGTGCTTGGGCACTGTGCTGCCAGGGTCTGGCATGGACACTTCCAGGTGAGGCAGCTGCCACCAGGAAGCGTTGTTGACATTGCCGGTGTTGGTGTCCCAGTACCACAGCGATGGCCAACACCAGCCAAGGGATGCTGCTCCGTGCTGGTGGGCTGTGGGAGGAAAAGGCAGGGACAGCACTTCGCAGGACAGTACAACTGCTACAGCAGGGGCTTTGTGTCTGTGTGCGGGAGCAGTGGAGATGCTGTGGGTGGGGAAATCCAGCCCACCCTCACTGATATTTTTTTCTGCTGTTACGCCATGCTAGAGATCTGCATACGTGCTGGAGCTGGCTGCCTTTTAAATTGACACTTACTGCCTGCATCGCTTCATGCTCCCTGTTGGCGCTTCTCCCTGCTCTGAGGTTGGGGAGGAGACCATATCTGATTGCTTTTCCATCTTCCAGGGTCTGCAGTTCAGCCTCACCCCAGGCTGTCTACACAGACAGCACCATGGCCTCGTGGTTTTGTGCAAGTGTGGTGTGGCTCAGGGTGCTGCAGGGGGGTTCGGTACCCCTGCCAGGCAGTGTGCAGGGAAGGCAGGAGGGCTGGCCTGCAGGGGCAAGCCTGAGGCTGCCATGCTTTCTGCAGGATCCGGGGAGCCTCACCTCAACTTCTTCAGCCTCTGCTGCCATGGGACGGGCGGGGGTGTCGGTGGCTGGGGCCCTGAGCAGCATCTGGCCAGCGTTGGCTTTGCAGCCCTGGAGTGTCTTCTGGGAGTGGTGAGCTGGGGCTGGCTGTGACATGGTGAGGGTGCTTACTGCCTTCTGTGGGACCTCACAGCAGGGACACATCAGGGGAGTGGCCCAGGGAGACCATGGCTCCTGTGCTGCAGGTGTAGGAAAGCCAGAGGAGCTGAGGGGAGGAGGACAATGGGGGTGCTTTCTTCTCTGGAGCAAAGGGAAGAGTCATTGCTTTAAGGACCTGGGTGAGCTAACTTGCAAATACAAGCAGGCTCTAGTGAAAAGCCATCGTGTCCAAGCTGCCCTGGCACCCCAGGGTGCCTGGCTGTCCGTGGGGACAGCGGTGACCCAGGAAATGCCTGCCCTGCACAGGCTGTGCGAGGGAGGAGGAGGCAGAGCACAGGGGTGCAGGTGCTGCTGCCCCAGTGCAGGAAAGCTGGTGCTGGAGCCGTGGGCCTCGCGTTGTTCACTCTGCGTTGTGTCTCTTGGCTGTGACGGTGCCTGGAGGAACGTTTATGGAGGAGGACAGAGCATGAGGAAGTATTTGATCTGTGGTCAAAGGACTTTCAAGCAGACATTGGACTCTCCGTGTCTGTAGCACAGCAACACAGCAGTGTTTCTGAATTGCACGTTACAGGTACAGCTCCAGCATCTCAGATGCTCATCCAGCGTGATCTTGCCTGGAGGACAAACGCCTCCTCAGGAGGTGGTGTACACACCCTGAGCAGGATCTCTCAGTGCCTACACGGCAAGAGCTGATCCTGTTTGTAATGCCACGTCCTGACGGTACTCTGGGTGCTGACACTTGAGCTCGGCTCTGCTCTGGCTGCTATTTTTAGCTACTTTTAGCTGATTGCTGCAGCCAGATGAGAGCTAGTGGTGTGCTTTGTGGAGATGAGGAAACAGCACACGTGCATCCTTCTCCCTTCATGCTGCAGGCTCTGCTGAGGCAGCGTGTGTGGAATTGGTAATGATCCCAGGGAAGGAGGCTGCCTTGCCTTGCGCCTAGGGGGAGTAGCAGGGAATTAGGGCTGCAGGTCTTAATGGTGTCACCTTGTGCAAAAGGCTTAAGGAAATACTTTGAAAATCACTCAAATTCTGTAGGTGGTTCTGCAAAGTCTCCCCCTCCACAACTCCAGGCTCTTTGTGCTCTGTTTTTATGCACAGTGCAGATGATGCTGCCTATATGCAGCAGCTTAACCCCTTGCACCAGTAAGGACAGTATGAAAGGTCTGCAGCATCTGCTGCCTGGTCATTAGGATCTTGATCTTGGGGTGCTTTGGTACCTGCCGTGTGAATGCTCTTTGTGCTTTCAAAAGAGGAAGGCTGAGGCGAGTGGGTACCTCTGCCCCCTCTTTTTATTTTTTCTTTGTTTTTACATTGTTCTTTGTTTCTAGCAGGTATGGACAGGAAGAAATGCAGCGTGTGGATGTTTTTACCTCTTGTGTTTACCCTGTTTACATCAGCTGGACTATGGATAGTGTAAGTTACCTCCTGCTGCTGATTTGGAAGAGCAAGTGAAGCTGGGGCAGTCGGAGGGACTGCTGTGGTATGGGCTGTGTCTCCGTATGGAGAGTCCTCTGGGGATGCTGTGTCTTTGAGTTACTGTGGGGCTGGGAAGGCACATGGTAGGGCAGGGGCCAGTCTGTGCCATCTCATGGCTTGGAGGATCAGATTTTTGTCCCTGAATTTCTGTGCTCCCTGGGCCAAGTTTCTGACCTTGTGTTCTTCCTGGCACACGTTACTGGGAGCTGCCTGAAACCAGACAAAAATGCAAAAATTCCTTTTCATAATATTTTGTTCTAATGACTCAGCAGAGCTCTTGGAGAAGCTCTCAGGCCTTGCTTTGGGGCGCAAACTCAAAATCTGCAGCATCCAGCACCACGCTGACAACCTGCCAGCAGCTGAATACTGACACCTTGCTTTCTCACTGACACTTCCTACAAAAACACACACGAGATCTGTGTTTCCCTGAGCTGATCGCTCTCCACACATGCAGGCAGGCAACTGCAGCATGAATTTGGGAGCGATAAATGTGCGATCAGTAGCCGTGCTCAGCCTGAGAAGCAGTTATATTGTAGGATATGGCTTTGGCCAAGGTCTGTGGATGTTGTTTTTCAGCAGCAGGAGCAGCTTAAACCATTTGTCTGACCCCTATTGCTTGTTGTTGTTCTTGTCGCATCCCCTCTGTTTGTATTACAACAGTTTTTGCGGAGGGGGAGCATGGTAAACCAGACGAATCAAATGATTCAGATTACAAATGCAAGCATTCCCCTAGCTGGTTATTTTTAAGGCAGCTCAGTTTGGTGACCCTGCTTGTCTACCTGACCATGCAAAACAGATGCAGCACGAAGGAAGGCACATAGCTGGGCTGAGAAGTGAGCAAAACTGCCTGCTTGAGCAGAGAGAAACACAGCTGCCTCCAGCAGATCCTGCCAGTGGGCAGTGGGCTTTGAGACACTTAATGTGTTGTTTGAGTGATATTTGGAATTTAAGCCAGGATGAGGCTTTACATTGTTTTCATCTTCTTCTTCTTCTTTTTTTTTTTTTTACAGGTACTTTATAGCAGTGGAAGATAACAAAATTCTCCCACTAAATGTACCAGATAGGTAAGAGTTGGCTGTGGGCTTTATGTTCAATCACTTGTTTCTTTAAAATAATAAATGGGAAAGGAAAACTTGAATCTTTGTTCCTATGCATTTGTGTCTCTTAGGAAACCTGGTTCCAAAAGACCACCCTATATAAGGTAAGTAAATTATTTTCTTCCAGTTACTGTTCTTATTAATGGTTGTTATTTATGTGTCTTTGCCATCCTGGAGTTACAACGATACACTTTATATTTTCCAAGTATTGCAGGTGACGCACCTCCTGCAAGCTGTGTGTTTAGCCAAGTCATGAACATGGCGGCATTTCTAGGTAGGAACCACGAGGGGAACGTTTCTTTCTCTCTCATAATTTGTATTAAGAAGTCACTGAAACATAAGTAATATCCCATACATATTGTTCTTGAATCTGATTCAGGCAGCATTATTTTATCTTCGTTTGTAGAAAGACAGAATTAATCTGGATACACTGGAGCTTTATTAGTTTCTGATTTATTTTCATGTTTTTAATTCTCTTATCTTAGCCTTGAGTCTGTGATTTTTTTCATTATATGGTGGGTTTTTGCTATATGCTGTGAATGTGAGATAATTGCATGGGAATATTGGCAAATGCAGCAACTGATTATGCAAAATATCATCTGTGCTGAAGTCCCCCTCTACCCCACCCCTTCCTAAATTCCATTACTGTGGAAGTAAAAGGAAAACATGACAAAGAGAAGAAATATCTGGAAAGTACTTGAAAAAAATACGTCTGTGTTTGGTTCTTAAAACTGTTTGTTACCTTCACTTTTGAACAAATTATCCCAAACTTAAATGGCAAACAATGAATTATTTTAACCTTGATTTGCTCTTCTTTAGTAGTACTTGCATTTATCTTTTCCTATATGAGGTGATTTATTTTGCTTTCAGCCTTGCTCTGAGCTATTCTCTTGAAATGTGGGTTCCACCCCTGCTGCCTCTGAAAAGCATGATGTTTGTTTTCAGAAACCTGGGAAATTCAGTTGGGTTGAGCTTTGAAATTAATCCAGACCTGTATGTGCACGAGTAAGATACCTTCACAACCTTAACGTGACACAATGGAAATGAGGCTTGGGATGTAAAACATGGTAAAATAGGTTTAATCATGAACCTTGCCATGAACTTCCTTATTTTCAAGTATCACTTCAGGGTGGAGTTTAGGCATCCTTACACTTTGTTTTTTTTGTATGGCTCTGTTTCAGATTTAGACCTTGATTTACATATTGAGCCAGGGTCTCAGTTAGTAGAAATAACTCTGAGTCCAGTTTGTGCTAAGGCAGGGTCTTGCACGTATTTTATTTATATGCCTGACAGCCAGTGTAATGTGATTATGATGGTATGATTTAAACTTCTGACCCCCAAACCACTTAAACCAATGTGCATAGCATGCTACTTCTTATGTTAATGTGGCTGTTTGACTGTAGTGAATACACACCTGCCTTTTCAGCTGCTTCCAGGTAAGGCCCCATTTCTGCAGACCGCTCTGCTCAAGCAGCCTCTATGGACCTGCACCAAGTCTCAGCAAGTCTGAGGGCTTGATGAAAAGGCAGGTATTAGCTTGATGCTCACTCACTGCATGATCTGTGTGGACGTGAGGATAGTAGTGGTGTGGATGTGAGGAGAGCAGCTGGTGTGAAGAAGGACAGTCAAACAAAAGCCATGCAGCTTTTTGAGGCTAAGCTGTACTGTATGCTTTTGCTGCTGCTTCTTCCCATTGCAAGAAGAAATACAGCCAGGGGACCTCCAGACTGCAGATGTGCCATGGGAGATGTGGTGGTAGGTGGCTGTCTTGGCCACGGTGATCATGAAGTAGTTGAGTCTACCATGTTTTGTGTAATGAGAAAAAAGGACAGCAGAGTTGCTACCCTGGGTTCAGGAAAGCAAACTTTAAGCTATTCAGTGAGCTACTTAGCAAAGTACCCTGGCAATCTGCTTTTGAGGGCTTAGGAGTTCAAGATTGCTGGTCACTTGTTAAGAACCACTTTTTAGAAGCACAGGAACAGGCAATTCCACTGTGTCAGAAGTCAAGCAAGTGGAGCAGAAGACCAGCTTGGCTGAACAGGGAACTCCTCGTGAAACTCAAGAGGAAAAAGAAATCGTATGATCTCTGGAAGAGAGGTCAGGCTTTGTAGCAAGATTACAGAGCTGGGTTCGTGTATGCAGGGAGAAGACACAAAAAGCAAAAGCTCATTTAGGGTTGAAACTTGCCAGTGTTTTGTCAGTTAACAAGAAGGGCTTTTTTAAGTATGTTAATAACAAGATGTCTAAAGAAATCATTGGACTGATACTTGTTGAAGATGGTCACCTGACTAACAGAGGTGGAGAAAAAGTGGAGGCATTCAATGCTTTTTGTTTTATTTTGCCTCAGTCTTTAATAATATTGAAAGATTTTGGGCTACCTGGTCCCCTGAGTCAGATTGTCATGAGTGTGGGAACAGTGACTTTCCTTTTGTGGACAGTGAAATTGTAAGGAACCAGCTGTGTCAGCTGAATGTTCTCAAGTCCCTGGGGCCTGATGAGATTCATCCCAAGGTACTGCTGGAAGGTGACCTTTTAATTCCCTTTTGTCATTCCTATTGGTGTTTTAGGAAAAGATCACGTAATTTCAGGATCCTGTCCTGTTGAAATAGAAATGAAAAATCCCCTGTGTGTGAGCTCAAGCAGTCACTGGATGGCTGTCCCAAACAATTACCTGGAGGTGAATAACAGAAATTCTATTTTTGGGGGAACAAAGTTCTCTTGTTTTCAAGGATTTGGAGTGGATTGATTCAGTAGAGCAAATTGTGAGAGAGTAAATTCAAATATCTTTTGCAGTTTGGGTAAAAGTGGATATTTTTCACTTACAGTGCCCTTATTTTTCTAAACTATGTGTTTGGTATTACACCAGGGTTTTTGTGGAAAATAAAGATCTAATTTGCTAACGCAGATCATTTACAGCAATATTACCTGCATGCTATCAGTTTAAGCATAAGAAAGTGTTTGGCAGCAACCAGCAAATTTCTCTGTTCAACTAAATTGCTTTTTCGTGGTCTGGTTTGAATCCCATCAGAAGGCCAACTGATTGCCTGGCTTTCTGTGTTGTTCCATGCAGCATTCCCTATCACTCTCCCTAGAGTAATAATATACAATATTAATATCTCCTGGGGTTATGTCATGTCATATGATACATCGTGTATCATATATATCTCGTATCATATCATAGCACTTGGGCTAATTGTAACCTTGGAAGGACTGGTCTTCCAGTCTTCATGGGAAATCAGTGCCATATTTTGGCTTAAGTTAATGGCCAGCTTGTTCCAGAGGAAGAGAAGAGGCAGTGGCATTATGGTAAAATCTGCAGAAATAGGTGTGCACCGTTCATACATTTTCTAATACAGGTGGGGTTGGACATATCTCCTCCAAGAGAGCTCAGTGCTCATGAGTGGAGTGAAACTTGATGCAAGCCCAGCTGCCACAAGGTGAATGCATGGTGTGTGTGTGATAGGCTACGTGCTGGGAGCTGCACAGGAACATGCTCTTCTTTCCCTCAGGAAATTTGCAACCCAGCTCCTAGACAAAACACCATGAGAAAAGGAAGTGTGGGAGCTCAGTGTAACTAGATTACAAGAGAAATGCTTCCTGTGCTTTGTTGCATCCATGACTATGTAGGAGGGGGCCATGCAGAAGCACTAAGCTAGCTGGGCTGCAGTGAGCTCTCCCTTCTGGGTGGAAAGAGGGTGAGGGGTCTGTGGACCCCCAGCCAGGTGGTTACTGCAGCATGTTCTACCTAATGATGCACCTTGCATTGTTTCCTTCTCAGCGCTTGTCGTGGCTGTCCTGCGCTTCATCCAGATGAAGCCGAAGGTGCTAAACCCTTGGCTGAACGTCAGTGGGCTGGTGGCATTGTGCTTGGCCTCTTTTGGGATGACTCTACTCGGCAACTTTCAGGTACTGCACTCCAGGCTTGGATCTCTGTGTCCATGCTGAGGTTCCTGCTTTTCTAGCAGATCTGCTTAGGTCTGTGAACGACCTGTGTTGTGAGCCTAGGAGATGATGTGTGTTGACTGCCCCAGCCTGCTTTGTATCTGCTGTGCCCCCTCTTTCTGACATTTGCATGGCTCCAGTGATATGCTGAGATAAAGGGCCACAATCATTTTTCACCTATTCCCAGCAGGATTTGCACCTGCAGGCTTACACTTGAGCTGCCGAGAGTCGGAGCGGGGAACCTATTGAATCTCTTGAGCCCTGGGGGTTGGCACAGATGGTCCTGGGTAGAAGGATTGAGCTAGAAGTTTGCAAACACATCTGTGCAGACAGATGCACAGCTGCGGATACAGACGTAGCAGACAGTTCAGTGTCCTTTGTTTAAAACATAAAATTGTTTAAATCTACCTCGTGCTCATCCTCGGGCTGGCCACGAGAGGGACACAGCAGAGGAGTGCTGCAACTCCTCATGTGACGGGTGCCTGGGTGAGGTACTTCCAATTCTTGATCTGTTCTGCAACATTATACAAACAAACAAACAAAAAGCCGTCAGTGCCACAGCGTTGTGTCCTAGTGCTGGGTGTCAGTTATGATCACAAGTGTGTCTGTTACGGCTGCAGTGAAAATCAAGGCACTAGAATCAGTGGCACTTGGGTCCCTATCCCTTTGCTCCCTCTGATGCTCTGCCTCTCACTGGGATGCAAGTAGTGAACCCCACTAATGGCAGGAACTGGGAAAGGTCAGTCTAGGCTGGCTTCTTTCCTGGCTTTGCAGGCAGGGAGCTGTTTTTTCTGCCAGTATAGAAAGGTACTTGTTTTGTGAAGGACAAGTACCTGCTTGGGTTGTGGAGCAATTGCAGGAACCTTGTGTGGTGACCCTTACAGTCTTTGTTGTTGTTGTTTGCTTTGTTGTGGGGTTTTGTTGTTTTTGTTGTTTGATTGATTGTTTTTGTTTGGTTTTGTGTTGTTTGGTTGTTTTTTTCTTTTTTTGAATGAGGTGTGAGATACTTAGACTGTTTTGGATCTGGTCTTCCTAACTACACAGCACAAGCCAAAAACCTGGAGTCTTGTCTTTCCACAAGAGCTTCCCAGCTAGGAACTGTGAGGCTTTTGTAACAGCCTTGTCTAGCACAGACACTGGGATGCAGTTTCAACCTCTCCTTCCTCTTTTTGCTCCTCAAAGCAAATGATTGTTATTTAAAAGTGGATACTTTGAATCATGCCTGGTTATAAATGCTGAACTAATTATCACTTCTTGTTAGTTACTTGTATCCTTGCTTAGATCTTTTGCCAAACCATGAAAGCATGTGCTAACGAGACCTTAGTCCTTGCTTTTCCTTGCCTGACTGCTAAGCTGAATATGGCATTAAATCATGTTTCTGGAAAATTACAGATTGGGTGTGTTAGAGGGACATTATGGCTGTGAGTCCCTTGCAGTGCAGGCTACCTTGGGAAAGGCAGTACAATCCTGTTTTTGCCTGTGCTATGGTTTGGACCTACCCTTGGAAAAACATCTCAAGGTAGGGAGGAGAGGTCAGTGGAGACACAGTAGCTGACTGTTATATTGTAGATTGTGTCTTGTTTGATGGGAATTTATTAAATCACTGAACAGGAATCAAGGTTGCAGGGAGGAATTACAGACTGCTGGTTTCTTTTCTAGAGAAGTCTCAGAGGCCGAGGGAAATGAGAAGTTGTTTGGCTTAACTCTTGTCCATGCTGGGATTTGTAAAAGGATTTGCAGCCTCAAGGAATCTCTTTGCAGATTCTTGCTCATTGAACCTGAGTGTCCCTTTGCCTTGCAGTATTATACAATCACTGAGCCCCAGAGGGGTTGGGTTTGTATTGTCTCAGAACCCAATGGCCGAGGACAGACAGGAGAGGGAACAGGCACTCAAGCTTTTTGGTGGGAGAAACTTGCCGAACCAGGAGCATGTGTCTGTGTCTTGGCTTGTGCCAGCTCAACAGAAGTGTCAGGGCTTTGGCTACCCTCTGTCCCAGGCAGCACTGCTTTATGCAGCTGGCGCTGAAGGTTGCACAGTTTGCTTCCATTGCAGGGAGCTGTACAAGACCCTAGCAGGTTGTCCGTGCCTGCACTGGCCATCACGTCGAGCTAGGATTTAATTCTGAGTTCTGTGTGGTGCGTCTTGCCAGGGAGCTGTGGAGACAGGTCCCAGGCAACTGCATTTCCCACTGTGTTTGGGTTTTTGGCAGAAGATCTGCTTGACTGACAGCTGTCAACTTATATTCATTATGTTACACCTTACACGTCTGCAAGAAGAAATGATACAGCATCTTGGTCTCACACCCCAGTGATTCCCAGTCTCCTCTATCCCATCCCAGCAGCAATCCAAGGTACCTAGCAGATAATTCCCATTGCATCCAAACAATCACCATTTTGTTTGTTCCTAGCTTTCCAATGATGAGGAGATCCACAATGTGGGCACATCGCTGACCTTTGGCTTTGGGACCTTGGCGTGCTGGATCCAGTCTGCCCTCACCCTCAAGATCAACCTGAAGAATGAGGGACGGAAAGTTGGGATTCCACGAGTCGCCCTGTCGGCCAGCATCACCCTCTGTGTGGTGCTCTGTATCCTTTTGTCCTGCTCCCTGTGAAGCCAGGTGTCATACCTGTCCAACACTCTCTGCAGCAGGGAACATTGGCTCTTTTCACATCCATTGTAGGATCTCAAAGCATTTAGGAATGCTACTCAGCTTGTCTTCATGGCTTGATACTACGATTGGCTCATTGGGTCGGTCTCTTCTGCCGTGCCTGTAGTGAAAGGATGAGAGGAAACGGCCTTAAATTGCAGCAGGGGAGATTCAGATTGGACATTAGGGAATTTTTTTTCACTGTAAGGGTGATTGGGTATTGGAATAGGCTGCCCAGGGAGGTGGTGGAGTCACCATCCCTGGAGGTGTTCAAGATGCATCTGGATGTGGTGCTGGGTGATGTGGGTTAGTGGAGATGTAGGTAGTCAGTTGGGCTGGATGATCTTGAAGGTCTCTTCCAACCTCAGTGATTCTATGATTCTTTGATTTTGCTACTTGTGTTTTACCAGGATGCACTGCTTCACAGACTGGGCTCACTTCATTCATAAATGTTTCTAAAACTTCTTAGTGATATCCAAAGTGGCTACAATATTGAATAGTAACTGTGTGATTTAATGACACCACTGCTTACCAACACAGTAGCGTTTAAGATTATGCAAAATATTGAGATAAAAATTCTCAGAAGAATAAAGGAACAAGGGAAGAAATCAGATTTCTGAAGATGGGAAGATGTTGATGTGTTTGTTGAAATGCTCCAGGGTGCTGCATCCAGCTCTGCTTTTTAAGATGGTTATCACAGTAGAGACCTGCTGGGTCATGTGTGCTTCGGGTAAGACTAGGTGCTTTACAAACGGAATTTGGGCTGTGGGGTCTGTGGTCACTCAGGCTGGTTGTACCTGTGGCTTCCTCTCCACCCTGTGCCTGCCAGCGCCATTCCAGCCCTTCTGTTCACACCAGCACTCGTGTGCCCTGGGTATTTGTTTAGGGTGGATCCATTCACTGCATAGTTGCATCAGCATTAGTGCTGGGATGAGCAAGAGGGCAGGAATAAATGGTGAGGAATAAGGTAATCTGCCTCTTCGGGAACAGCCTGTTCTCAAAACAATTCCGTAGTCACTTGGCTAGTTCTGAACATTTCAGCCAGTGCCCCGAGGAACAGCAGATTGGTGTGAAGATGTACCGCCAGCCACCTCTTAAGCTTCCTTGGAAAAATCTGTAGCTAAGCAACACGCTTTGGTGTATGTAACGTGGGAGTTTGCCCTGTTCTTGTGGTGTTCCCCTCCTCCCCTTGCCCCAAGCCCATAGCTCCCCCAGGCTGTGCCTGGGGTAGGGCTGCACACAAGGGGCTGGGCTGGGCTCCTGCTGTGCTGCCATGTTCACAGGTTTCTGCCAGGCTGGGAGCAGGAGCAGGAGTAGCTGGGTAAGCCAGGGTGTAGCTGCTCCTGTACTGACATGCTAGGTGCTTTCTGCCCCTCCAGCTGGCTGCTTGGCACTGGAGGCTCTCTGTGAAGGGGGGCAGGCTGAGGCAGGAGTGCCATTCCCTCCCCACCCCTCACTGGCGTTGTAAAGGCTTGAGGCTGGATCCTTGTCCCATGAAGCTTGTGTATAACCCTTGTGCTACGGGGAAAGCAGAAGATCCTTTAAAGCCAGACACAGAATGCTGTTTGCTGAAGCTTTGGTTGCTTACACTAAGCCCCAGATGAAAAATCTCTGACCACCTACTTTGTGCAGTTAAAGCATGGGAGAAGAGGCTGCTTGCTTGTTTGTTTGACCTGTGAAGATGTGTGATCATGCATTCTTGGAGGGCAGAGGAAATCCTGAGAGACACGAGAGCCAGTAGGTTTAGAGGAGATATGCACTGGGCTAGAACCTCAGCTCAGGAAGGTGTCCTCTGCTTTAGGGGAGCTGAGAACTGTGTTTAAGGAGTGCTCCAACACAACCAGAGGCACAGCAGTGAGACCCTGATGCCAGGCAATGCACGGTCCAAACACACAGGTACCTGAGCCTGGAGGACAGTTTCTGGCTCTGGCAGCATTCTTTTTCCTGTCAGTATAACCTGCTGTGCTATGTAGACTGATGCTTCCAGATTTCACAGAAGGGGATGATTTTGCAGGTGATCTGAAGAGAATGAAAGACTGCCCAGTGTGGGTTGAAAGATGGCCCTTTTGCCAGTGGTGCAGAGATCTGATCCAGTTCCCACTGGGAGGCTTCTGGCAGGCAAGGGCCCACAGCCAGGTCCCCAGGTTGCGAGCTCTGTAACTGGCTAGTTGGATGTTCAAGCAAGTCATTGACTTTCCTATGCCTAAGTCTTTCCCTCTGTAAATGTTTATCATCCTGAACTGGGATCAGGAAGCCCTGGTCCCTATAGAGCTGCTGCACTCCAAGGGCATTGTTGGACACCCGACATCCCTTCCACCTCTGGCACCAGATTCACGCTCTCCTGATGATGGCTGGCTGGGCTGGCTGTCACCCGGGTGACTTTGATGGTTACGAGTTTGTTGTTGGCTTTCTCTCACCCTGGTTGGTGTGTCTGCTCCCACTAGTTCTCCTTGACTTTCTTCTTCCAGATTTCATCCTCATGGCACAGGGCATCCACATGTATGCTTCCAGGATCCAGTGGGGCCTGGTGATGTGCTTCCTGTGCTACTTCGGCACCTTTGCAGTGGAGTTCAGGCACTACAGATTTGAGATCGTCTGCTCTGAGTACCAGGAAAACTTCCTGAGCTTTTCTGAAAGCTTATCCGAAGCCTCTGAGTACCAGACAGATCAGGTGTAGCCTGTCCTCTGGCAGGGGGAGGGGGGCAGGTGTGGTCTCATGGGTTAAACATGACCTCATTTACACTTTTTTGATGAGTTTGTTTTCATGTGCAATCATAACCACATTGCCAAAGGGCTCTGAGGGTGGCTGTCTCATTAAGAGCCAAACAAAAACAGCTGTCTGCTGGAAGAGGAGTGGATCCTTCTCAGCGGCAGCATCAGAGAGCACAAGCTGTTCAGTTTGTGCTACCAGTGACTCTTTCTGGGTGGCTGTCACGCTCCTGCTGTTCAGAAACATTCAGCAGCCAGTCCTGGCGATGCCCCTCCAAGACAGGCACTCCTCAGCCTGTCCTGCAGAGGAGGAGATGAAGGAAGTGGACTTCTCCAGGCACCAAGAGTCTTCAGGATTAGCTGGTTCCCAGGTCACCAGACTGCATCTTTCGTGGGTTTCTTGTGTTGTTTTCTTTGCTGCCAACTGGTGTAACTTGGTAGAGTGAACAAGCAGCTGTTTCTTCTGGACTTGGAATTGGGCAGTGGAAGACCCCAACTGACTGACTTTTATAGCAAGCAGGCAGGCATTTCTTCCAGCCTGGAATGCAGCTGATGGCAAAGTTGGGTTTGGGAGAAACTGTGCTATGATCAGGAAGCAAGACGTGGCCGATGCTGCCTGGTGGCTGGGCAGACCTTCCCCATGCCAGAGGAGATGGCACAGTGCAGTGCTCTGCTTGGCTTTGTGCTTCAGACTCAGCAGTGGGGACTGGTGGAAACGAGGTGTTGAATTAAGATGGGAATGCCTGTATGCTCTGAAGATGACCCAGAAGAGGCTGCTCTCTGTAAGTGTGTAGTGCTTCCACCATGTGTCGTGTGTAAAGTTTCAAAAGCTTTTTTATTGTTCACATTGTGTTAGAGACACTGGGCCCTCCTGCAATGGGAACAGAACCGCAGGTGATTCTGGGCTTAGGGTTTGGTTTTGCTCCTTGTGCACTTAGAAGTCAAATTCCAGACGTGCTGACACCAGGCCTGGGCTCTGTCCCCCTCAGTGTGGCCAGTTGTGCTAAATGGAGTCTGCCAGAGGTTTAAGCATGCTTCCAAGGTGCAGGGAGGCAGCTCTGCCCTGGAGGTGGGTGATGTGGCCTGAGGGCTGGAGGTGCAGGAAGGGAACAGCAAAACCAGAAGGGCTTCTCCCTCCCTGAAGGGAGGTTTTCAAACAGAAGGTCTGTTTTCAAAGAAAAAGCAGGAGCTCAAAGCCCGTTTGAAAACCTGATTTTGGGAAGGCTGCTGGGCAGGGGAGTGATGGGAGTTGCTTCTCATGAACATGGCTCCCGTTTTCCTCCACGAGTCAGGCTCAGCTTAGGTTTGCATCTTGTCTGAGCTGCAGGGAAATAAGCAGAAATTAAAACGGTGGCAGAAGGCATTTGAAGGGGAACTCCTACTGCACCATGGCACTTCTGACAGAGGGAAAAGGCACGAGGACACTTGGTCTTCTGCAAAGGTCAGAGACCTCTCCTGAAAGGAGAAACAGTTGAGAAAAACTTGTGTCAGAACTAGTGTAAGTAGAAAGCTTTCAGCCAGACCTTTACTGTGTCTTCTGTGGGCCAAAATTTGTTGGACTGCTGAAGGCCTCCTCCTTGTAGTTGTCAATAGTGGGAGGCTTTCTTGGAGAGATGCGCTGAGGGTGGCCCAAGGGCACAGCAGTGTGAGGCACAGGGCTCCCCAGCAGCCCTCCTGGGGAGCTCCTCCTGGGCGAGGGCAGGAGGGAACTGCCTGGAGAAGATGCAGGTGGGGATCCTCTTACACGGGCGCACACACTCAACGTATATGGAGCACAAAATAGCAATTTGTTTTGAGGGTGTTTTACTGTAAATAGTCCACTGTGACTTTTTTAAAAAAATCAATTAATACTTTCAGTTTATCATTTTATATTTTGTAATTTTACCAAAGGAAAAAAGTAGATTGTGTTTGTGATTTTTTTTTTTCTTCCTCTCTTTTTCCTATATGCAATCCAAACTGAACTTCAGGTTTTTGGTGATAAATATGTACATTTCTTAGAGTGTTTCTAACAGCACATTTCAGTACAACTAAAGGACAACTGATGTACACTGAAACATGACCACTAAATAAAGTGCTTTTATGGAGAAAGTGAGTTTTATTTTTGTCCCCTACCCCATGCGTAGCTTTCTGATGGCAAAGGCAAAACAAAAGGTGAGTATTTACAGTGTCATGATTAAAATGAACACTTAAGGAAGCCAGAGACTATTCAGCCATGCAGATACATGTCTTGTAGCAGTGCTTATTAGCAGGTTTTTTCTAGGAGGAGGATCACACTCATTACACTGCCCCTAAAGGCATCCAGACCAGCTACCTCACAGCCTTACCTGCTACCATCAAAGTTGTAGAAGGACAGTGCTGGCATGATGTGGTTTCCTCCCAAAATGCTTGTCTCTTGCTTGTTCTCTATACAGCAACCTCCCTCAACAGGGACAGCTCTAGGTGTAGCTCAGAGCTCGGGAAGGCAACACACATGTTTAGTGTTCCATTTCGGCCATCCATGAGGGCAAGCTCAAGAGCAGCCATGCAGAAATGAGTAAGTAGCAAATGACACTCATGCATGAAGTGCCAGCAGCAGGGAACTGGGATTTCAGACTGCCTCTGAAGCTGTGGCTTTCACCCCTGCACCCCCACCGAACCCCTACTGAAATTGTTAAGATGGTCAGGGAGGTAATACAGCTTCCTTGGCAGGACAGGGTTGTCTGCCTTAAAGAAAGGACCAGGGAGGGCAGAAGCAGGGAAAGTGTTTACAGGTTAAAGTGATTTGCCTTTATGTGCTGGGATCACTGGCAGATAGACAGGAAAGCTAAATATTGGGATGGAGTGAACATAGTGAAAGCAAAGTTATGTTTTTATTCACTACATCAGGAAAAGCTCCATGACCATCTGATACAAATTGGCACAATTTAGATAGGGTGGGTGAAAAGGTCAGGATTTTAATTCTCATTAAATGCAGCAGGATGTGTTCCTCAGGAGTAGTTGTTTGTCAAGGTTTGCTTGCAGCTGACCAGTGCTATGAACGTGTGATGGTGACATTGGCTGCTGAGAAGGAGCTCCACTGGTTAGTGCTGAGGGAGATACTTCAGGAACATGGCCAAGCTGACCTTAGCCTTCAGCCCGTTGGATGCCATAGCCCAGCACCACAATACAGCAGTGAGGTGGGGCTAGAATTTAATTTTTAAAGCTATATTTATATACACTGTATTTCATTCTGGGGGGCTGGCTGTGTAGCTCTAAGCTGCTTGCATACTGTATTGTTTTGTACCTAGACCTGCTGTGGATACAGGCAAGATTTAAGTTGTTCCTGGTCTAAAGAGCTTGCCTGTAGCAAGCGCTGGATTTTTATCTGGCAGCCCAAGCCTACTGTATTATAGCCCACATTTGGCATTTTCCTTTGGCCATCCTAACCCTCCTAACTTTGAATTTTGACTTAGCCAGCAACCTCATCTGCAGGGAGAAGCTCATATCCTCTCACAGTCCCCAGAGGTCCTTCTGGGGCAGGGGAACATACACACACCTTGTTTGAAAACTTTCTAAAAATGACATGGCTTGTGGTGGAGTGTCTCAGCACCAGATTTCAATGGGTGAGTCTGGAAGCATCCCCTATGTGGGAGAGGAAACAACAGGGCTCACCCTGTTACCAGCTCCGGCTGGCTGCTGCAGGCCTCCATCCTACTGCAATAAGGGACCCCACACCATACTTTCCATCCACACCAAGTCATGGGTCCAAGACACGATGTGGGTTTGGTTTTAAATTCTGATTACGGACAAAATTACCTAACGTTACACAAGAACAATCCAGGTGAAGCACAGTCTTTTGTGCGTGCACCACTTTCCCTAAGTGGAGGAAGGCAGGAAGAGTTCAGTGAAAGATGAGATGAGGCTGTAATATGATTTCTCATCGTCCGTCAGTCCTGCATTGCCTGGTCTGATCACCACAGCCACGTGAGTATCTGCTTCCTCGGCTGCATTGGCTTCTGAAACAAACAGGTGGGGAGAGTGGAGATCAGATGTGCTCACTGATCTCTCCACGTGAAGGTCTGCAAGGCTTGGAGGTAAAGTGCTTTTAAAGGTTGAGACTGAGAGAGCAATATTTGTATGTGGCACCACAGGGCTCTAGAGAGGGACCAGCTCCTGGCAGACCTGCTGAGGATGACTGTAGCTGCTGCCTGGTGGGAGCAGGCTGCCCCACCACCCCCTCCCCTCCCCCAGCTGATGGCTGTCCAAGGCACCGGGCAGGCAGCACACATGGGCAGCTTGATTTCTGTCACAAAGAAGCTGGGCTGTGGTCAGGTTGTGGTGGTAGCAAGTCCAACACGCCCTGCTGGGAGCCACTTCTTACAAGCTTCCTCTGCTCTGAGCACAGCAAGAGACCACAGGAAGACAATATAGGGAAAAGGAGGTAACTGCAAGCTCCACCTGCTCTGCTGCCAGGGCTGGGGAAGCGGTAAGGGCTAGCTCCTGGGGACTGAGCTGCCTTAGGCTGAGATCACAACCCATCACCAGTTCTGCCAGAGAGACATTTCCTGCAACGGCAGGAAATTAAATTAGCTTCCCAAGCCTGGCTTCCAGGAGTCAAGCCTCGGCAACCAGGAGCAATGTTTTCCTGCTGCTGATGAACACAACCTAACAGTTAGTGGCCCAAAGAACCAGCCACTGCATGTGGCAGCACAGCAGAGACGTCTGCTTCCTTGAGAACAGGTCATGAAAACTGCTGACCCTGTTTGTAAATGGGGCAGACTAACTGCTTCAGCTCTGCTTTATGCATCTCTCCTTGCTTGCTGGTGCAAGGGCAGGTTTCCTACTTGACCTATTTTCTCTCACTGCAGCACAGCTCACAGCTATCCCGTTGCTGCGTGGGAAGGAAGGTGCATGGCAGCTGCTGGGGGGATGACACAGAGGCAAGGTGGTCTGCAGCATTTCTGGAGTGCTTGTAACAAGTGCAGCATGTCTTTAAGGAGCACCTGCTTCCTTCACACAGGCAGGAGCCAGGAGGATTGGCAGGCCACCTACCTCGAGGGACATCCGTCAGGAATAGGATGTTGTTGGTGGCACACCCGATACTGGCAGCAATCCTTCTGTAGCTCTCACTTTCTACCTTGGGGCCTATTTTGGTATCAAAGTGGCCATCGAAGAGCTGAAAGAGAGAAAAGCAAAGGCAGATGCTGAGTGCTACCCAAAGTGCAGAGCCAAACCTCGCTCTTGAGTGAGATGTCCCCTTCCCTTTTACCACAGCAATGGGGCTGGTGCAGCCACACCAGCATACTCAGGTGGCTCAGCTTAACTCCCGTGGGTCAAACCCCCTGCCCCACCTTCTTGCCCCAAGCTCCATTCATGAAGGGTTCCAGCAAGGGCAGTTGTAGGAGGGAAGCTCTGCACAGGGAGAAGCTATAAGCAAGGTGATAAGGTTATCTACCTCTAGGATATCACCTTCTGTAGAGTATCCAAACAGAAGCTTCTGGGCTTCAATGCTGCCTGAGGAGTAGATATAGACCTTCATCCCTGCTTCCCGCCACTTCCGGATGGCTGGAACCACGTCCTCGAAGATTCTGGAGCAAAACAGAGCAGCAGGTAAGGGCAAACCAGAGGCACCTGGAGGGACACCTTTAGCCAGGCACCGGGACAACTGTCCCATTAGTTTGCAAGGGGACTTCATTCTCAATCTGTTCAGGGCTCCTGCACCGGAGGAGCCTGTTGCAGCAGCAGGTGATATATCCTTAGCTCCAGCCAACTAAGCAGCTCTGATGAGCTGTTCCAGACATTTGGCAGGAGTTTCTCCAGTTGGAGAGGGGAGGAAAGGTTGGGGAAAAATGGCATCCCACCACTTTGTGAGGGAGGAATAAGGGGAAGGACGGGGAAGACAGGCTCTTGCATCCTGAGTCCTACCTGCCTTGCAAGCTACAAAGGTTTCCCCGTTGGTAAGAGCTATGGCTGTAAGCTGCATCTATATGAGGCAAACCCACCCATAGGTTGACCCTCTGACCATGTGTAGGGAGGAACTGAGAGGAGGTTGCAGCTGCAGGAGCTAAATGAGCACCAATGCACAAACTGTTTGAAGCCAGACAGCAGTTTGGGACAGAAGCATCCCCTAAAGCACTGAGGTCGGAGCTATACAGTGACTTGGTCAGGTTGTACAGTACTACCCATGGGCCAGAAGTGTCCCTGGCTGTAACTGCACCACAGAGGGTAAGCCAGCTCCCATTCACTAGGCAGCAGCATCCCCCTCCTTACTCTGCTGGCCTTGCAGAGTGCTGGGAGGCAAGATACCAGTCTAGCAATGGGCTGACGAGTCTCAAAATGTGAGTTCCATCTAACTCCCAGGCAGCAGCTGCCCAAAGACAGTGAGGAGCAAAGCTGTGAGAGAGGGAATTAGGACAAAAGCCAAAGCAACTGCTGTGTAACTGCTAATGGACATGTCTGTCAGTTCCCTCACACTCTTCTCATTTGTATCATGAGACCTCTCCAGTGTTGCACTTACATGTATGTAAAAGCTCTTTGTATGCGAAGGACATTTACATTATGGCCCATGTACTGGGGGAAATGGAAGGCTAGAGGGTGCTCAAGGGGGACAAAGTGAAGTTGACAGCAAGTCCCTCAGTAACACGTGTGATGGTTGATACGGAAAAGCCACAAAGAGCCTCAGAAGGGCAGGGGTTGGGTTTGAGTTTGATATGGCAGAAGGATAGAGAAGAGCTGGAGGAGACGTGATCCCTAGGGAACTGAGTTTTCATCCCAGTTCAAACCCCAGCACCTGCCCTCCACAGCTCTGTGTGGCCACCTGGGCCAAGGCCCAGAGGTAGTGCCCTAAAGAAGGGATCTCAGCATCTAAATGCCTAAAGACAGAGGACTCCAAATAGATACAAAAGGAAGTGTGGGACTGAGCTTTGCAGACTTGCAGCAGTCAGCTGGCCCTTTCTTCATCTCCAGTTTCTTGGCCATCTGCCTAGGGCCTTGTTATGTTATGTATAAATTCACTTTTTTCATCGTTATTTATTAAATGTCTCTGGTGTCGGCTGAAAATATTTTGAGGTTGTATAGCACCTGCAGAAACTCCCATCCACTCTCATGTTTTCACATGCTGAGTTCTCTGGAGAGAAATATTGAGACATTTTCTGAATTTTTAATGCAGAAGATAGCTGTCCCAGGTGAATGTTCCACTGGTCGTGGGAACAGAACAGTCCTGTATCATGCCTCCATTACCTTGTTCTGTTTCTCAGACCTCATCTCCTTTACAGGAGCCTGCCCAGGTGGCTTGAGAACTGGCTGTTCCCCCCATGCACATGCCAATTATTCCTTAAGGAGAAACTCTCACCCCCATCCAGTGGGGACTGAGACAACTGGGTCGATCTTGAGGTTACTGTAAACTTTTAGTTCCCTAGATCAAAAGATTAAGCTCAATGACTTTGTGTTTCACTGCATGATCAAGCTTGAAAAGAAGAGTCTGCAGTTGGTTCCACAACAGCAGTGGCCTGGCTTAAGCCATGACCAAACATAACTGCATTGGCTTCTCCACTGAGGTAGTAATCCTATTTGCATTTGTACGTGGGGCTGCTTCCAGGAATAGCTGATGCAGCTGTTCTGCTAACAGACATCTAGGAAAGATGCACCTCGTACCTGCCCCAGGGACACACCATCACTCACACACACAATTACTCACTCTCCTTTGACGTGCCCGGTTGCATAGGCTGCCCTCCACATGTGACCCTGCAGCTGCTTCAGTGCTGTGGTCTTCCTGTCCAGAGACATCTGCCAGTGCACGTTGTCTACGACTGCCTGGATGACTCGCTCCAGCTCCTCTTCCCCACTTCCACTCTCCAAAGGGATTGGCACAACCCCATCCAAGCTGGAGTCCTCCTGAGCCTGGAAATCATCCATGATAAAAAGAGGGGAGGGAAGAGCTGAAGCAGTCTCAACATCTCAATTTAGGAAGGAGGTCTAACACCTGCATCAACATACCTCTGTGCAGGACGCAGCCTGAGCTGCTCTTCACACAAAGGCTTACAACATTGTTTGAATGCTTTTCTTGATGGACATTCAGAGCTCAGTAGTGTCTATAAACACTTGCTTGGCTTGTACATTCCAAACCCAACAATTAGCACTACTGTAGCTGTATTATGAACACTCTAATGAGAATTACACTTGCTTAGTATTTAATTACTGAAATTAAAGCGAAGAATGAAATGCTTCTGTTGGCTTCAGACAGCCACAGGTCTCAAATTGTTGCTGTGTCCCTGCACAGAGGCAGAATACAGAGGCTGCCCTGTATGGGAGAAGTACTCTGCCATCCCTCCACACTGCTTCCCAAACAGGCACCTGGAAGCTGCAGGTAGCAGAGTCAGCAAGAGAAGGGCACAGTGCAGGCACACAGCTAAAAAGCAATGGTTCGATGCCTGCTTGGGGGCTGTGAAGACCAAGGCAAACTGAGGGAAGCAGCTGAGCTGCTGCCTACCAAGCACCAGCCCTTCCCCAAGCATCAGTCCAGGTTTTGGGTAGGGGAGAATCAGCCCATCAAGGCAACCAGCCTCCATGGGGGGGGCAAAGGAGGTATGTGCTCACGTTGGGTGACTGGGGGAGTCCAAGTGACCTGAAGTTTCAGGCATGCCATGACAAACCCGGGGACACAGAGTAGCTCTGTTACTTCACCTGTTTCCTCAGCAGTCCGACGTCCCGTTGGCACTCCTCCTCTTCCCAGTGAGCACGCAGATACTCCTTCACGTTGTCTCTGATGTAAGGGAACAAGGTCTCCTGGCAGCACACAAGAAAAACAGGCAGCTCCTTTAGCCTGGCAGAGGTAAGGCTGACTTGCTTTTACAGCAAACATTTGCACATGCTGGTGCATATGGTTACTTTCCCCACTCTGGCTTCCCCTGCAGCACTGCAGCTTGTGAAACTGCCTGCCAAGGGTGGCTGGCTGTCTTGGCCAACTTTGGGCCAAGGTTAGCACAGGTGGATTTTTTGCACAAACACCTTTGTAGCTGCAACTTTTAAATCCCAGGATGGAAGGGTGGGTGATAACTTTTCCGGAGCTTGCCAAAAAATGTCTCGAACAGCAGATGTGGCCCGAGGTTCCCAGCAGCTGAGGAGTACAAGCCTGAACTGACAAGTTATTCTACTCTGTTTTTAATGGGGTGCTTGTGCTAACAAAGGTCCTTCTGTAAACACATCTCAACTTCTCACCAGAGCTAGAGGACCTTTTTAAAAATAAAAGTCTAGTTCAATGGCACTGAGCTCCATAGGACAGTCTTGCAAATGAAATGAAACGGGGTTAGGGAAAAGTGCCGCAGGAGAATTGCAAACCTTCCTGGAGATCCCAAGGGCAAATGGGAATAATTACAAATCACTCTCATTAGTGGTGTTTCACAACTGAGAAGCCACAAGCAGCCGCTGCAACAGCATCTCTGGGTGCAGGAAGAGCCTCAGGACAAAGAGGAAGGGCAGGAACTCCTTCCTTTGGGTACAGAACCGAGCTTTTATTACATGGGAAAAATTTGGGAGGAGGAGGAGATGGGAGGAAACCAACCTGAGCTTATCATTCCTCTAGAAATGGCCAGTGAGACTTTTCTTCTCACTGTTTTCTTCTCAGTTCTCACCTTTAACTTGTTACTGAATTAAGGAAATGGTGGTCCTGAGAGCATGATGGGATGGCAGAGCTGCAGGATTTTCTATTATTCCAATATGGCATTTTCCACATAGTGTATTTTAAAAACAATGTGAATTCAGGGCAAAGAAAAATCTCATAAATGCCCAGAAAATTACAACAAACCTGCCTAGGGAAATGAACAGCCTTGTAATACCCTTAGTTACCCTCTCATTTCCTTTATTTAAGCACAGTTGCTTTCAAACCATATTTTGAATCATGGAGGAAATTAAAGAGTATCCACTGGGAAATGCAACCAACCCGCTGACTTGGTTTAACTTCCCTTACAACTCGGATGTCAAAAGGTCCCAATTGCTTCCCAAAAGCAGTGTTTCGTGCTCTCATGCTGGCAAAGAAAAACTTCCAAACAGGCTCTGAAAGTGCAGCATATTCCATGATTCAGTGGATTTTAAAAGGGTAAAAGCCTTGGCATGCTGCAAAATGTGTCAGTCTGTGATCCAAGAGAGGACACCCGTGTAACAGCTGGACTGGTGGACTGCCAGGGGGACAGACTGTTTGTGGACTCAGGAGTGATCCCAGGCAATGATGTACTAAGTTTAAAAGGCCATAAGTTGGTGTGAAAGAAAGACTCCTTGCACCCTGCAGGGAAACACCTCCATCTCTGAGACTTCAGCCTTCAGCAAACGTTGGCTTCTGCAAACTCTTGGATAGGTTCATCCGGGCCTGTTACTGACCTTTATAAATTGACCCACTTCTCTTTTCTCTTGGCCAGCAGGAGACCCAGGTCTGCCTGTGCACAGCTCCCATTGCTCCATCCATCTCCCACACGTGCTGGGGAGATGGATGCTATCACCACACTGCACTGCCAGATGGCCGGGCTCCTTGGTGACGTCCAGCCCCAGATGTGGCTGCCCCAGCACAGCTTGGCAGGATGGAGAAACAGCCAACAGCACCACACCTCAACAGCCCTGTCCTGGTTTTGCTGGGATAGAATTCTAAACCCACTTTTCTATTCAGAGAAACTGTGAGAACAAGAGAGAGAAGATGCTCTAGTGTGCAGGTTTCTGTAGTGACCAGATTGAGGGTTGTTTTGAGCCATGCAGGTGCAGTGGGCCAGGAGGGGCAGAGCCCAGGGCAGCTGACCCAAGCTGGCCAACCAAAGTATTCCATACCATAAACATCACCCTCAGTATAAATTGAGAAGTTGTGATGTTCCGGGGGGACTTCTACCATGGCTGCCATCCTGAGAGGGTCCTGCTTGACTCACCAGTCGTCCCCCACCTGAGGCTGCTCCTCTGCTTGCTGAGATCCCCCTTGGAGCTGTTGTGCTCACAGTGTTGGCACCCAGCCCTCACTGCTAGAAGCGCTCAGCTCGCTGCTACCTGAAGCTGAGCATAACTTTGTGTCTTGTATTGGCATTGGGGTAATATTAGATCATTACTATTATCCTATTAAATCTTTTCATTTCAACCCATGGGTCTCCTTTCCTTTCCCAACTCCCCCTCCCAGATGGGATGGGGTGATAGAGCAGCTGTCTAGCCCACAACCAGCCCTCCCAAGCATTCACAGCTGCTCACAGCAGTGTAAACCCAGCACAGAAAGGGTGGTGTTTCCACTGCCAGCAGACAGGCACGTAGCATGCTGTAACCAGTGCCTGTGGGTTTTCCAGCGACCGGGGTCAATTTTCCTCCCAACGTCCATGCAAACCATCACAAAGTTCAGTGACAGTCTGCTCTTTTACAGAAGATCTGGCAAATCCCAGGAGATGTAGTTCATCAAATTACATCTCTCCCCTGCCATCTGCTTTTCCCTGACAGGGTGGACCCAGCAATAGAAAAAAACTTGGTGACCTCTAACTAGAGGCCACCAAACATTCCCTTTTCTGGTATCTTTCCTTAATCCACCCATCATCTGGCTCATTCTATTTCCTTACTTTGCATATTCAATAAAGAAAGGATTAAGTAAAAACCTTTAATATTAAAGAATAAAATGCCTGAAGAACAAGCAGTGGCTCTTTTAAAGGGAAAATCGAAATTACGGAGGTTAACTGGAAGTCCAAGTGAAAGAACTTGTCTCAGGCATTTCCAGGACTTCCAGCAAGCAGAGTTCTATCGAGAACCATAACTCATTTGGCCTTCCTGCAACACAAGGGCTCTGGGTGAGAAATGGTCTTGGGCATATTGGGTGTTATTTGCATGACAGCAAGACAGACTCAAGCTGGACGCCACCGAATTTGCTGCTCCCTTAGATGTTCCGTAAGAAATCTGAGCTGTTCCAACTGTTTCAATGGAAAGCTGTGGAGGGAAGGGGAGCAGCTGTAATGCCATCTAGGCCTGGTTCCTTCAGAAGCACCGGAAGAACATGGGCAAGGAAAGATGTAGGTCGTGCTGTTCATCTGTGTTCAACTCCGGGAGCAGAAACACCCAGGAAGCCTGGCAAGAGCCTTGTGTGGGTCACAAAGCAACCACCGGCAAAAGATCCCAGCGGGAGCAGGGACAATTCCCTCCGTGCTCCCTCCCGTGAAGGACAGGAGCCTGGCCGGGGATCAGGACCCACCGGCGAGACGGGACCCCGAGCGGCCGGAGAGCCGCGGGCTGCGACAGCACCGCCTGTGTCCCGATGTGTCCCGATGTGTCCCGACGTGTCCCGCTGACCCCGCGG
>VZRW01004362.1:93728-106953 GCA_013398125.1 Aegotheles bennettii | reverse complement strand
GGGGGCGGGCTGGTACCACCCCCACCCCCCCCACCACCCCCCGGAGCGGGATCTGGGGCTGCGCTGGGGGCTGCGCACCGACCGCGGGCCGGGCGGGCTCCTGCGGGGAGCCGGGGCCGTGCCGTGAGCCCGCTGGGCGCTGTGCGGGGCTCCGAGTGCCGCTGCCGGGCGGGGAAAGTTTCACGCCCTTGTCAGCCCCGGTTCCGCGGTGTCGGGAGGTGGCTGGTCCCGAGGTGTGCGTCTGCTCTGAGCGGTGCCAAAGCACGGGATTTTGGGTTGTCCTTGTGTTTTCTTTTCCAAGGGTGCTGAGGCGCGGTGCGTGTGCAGGACCGCAGCTCCATGTGCGGGATTCTCGGGCTGCTCTCGGTGTCAGTGTTGCAAACACAGGCTGTGTGTCGGGGGGAGGCATGAGGCACCTTGCCTGGCCCCCTGCACCGTTCCAGCTCTTCCCGTGAAACTGTGAGGGACATTCTTAAGTTGTCCCCAAAAGCAAAGAAGGCAGCTTTTAATTTTCTAGGGGTCTCTGCCTGGTGCTTGCATACAGCAAGTGAGATTCGTGTACAGTAAAGCCAGGGACAGGACAGGCTGCTGCTGTGTGCTGCCTCCTGTCAAGCCAGTAAGGAACACAAGCTACAGGTCTGTTTTCAATCAAGGTGGAAAATACACTGGGTAAGAGAACACTAGGTACTATGTCCTGTAGATACTTGCTGCGAAGCCTTCCCAAGTGTCTTCCTCTTATGTAACAACCCGGGATGTTGCTGAGAGCAGAGAGAGAGGACAGGAGCCTTTTTTGAGTGTTTTGCTAAGGTTAATGAAAACTTAGAGTGTTTTTGTTACCTTTCACGTGCTCTTAATGGCTTTAAATAGCTTTACAGTTTGCGTATTTGTTTTACTCTTTGCCCTTGGATACACAGCTCCAAGAGGGGTTCCATGAAGAAGCCTGTCTTCTTTGAGTCAACACAGCCTAGGAGAAGTTGTCACTGAGTGGTGCAGTGACACTGGGCAGGGATTACATGGAGCGTATGTTGACTTTTGGTTTAGTTCAATTGTTTTGTGACCTGCCAGTTCTTATGGGTAGTGCTGTATGGGAAATTAAGTGCTTTGTCAGCTGTCTTGTTAGCAGAGGGCAAACAGGACACCCTTGGTAGCTGCTGGATGCGGGTACGTCGGTGTTTGCTGTGCGTTAGGAAGCAGAGATGGTGTCTTCAGGAAAAAACAGTGCACAGCTTCTCGTATCCTCAGATCTTGGTGAGAACTGTGGGCTTGGGACATCCGCATGTTGGCAACTGCCAGCCAACTTCCTGACTAGCCTGAAGGCCAGAGCCACTAGTTGTGGTGATGTCTATGCTCTGTTTGGCCGAGTCTGGAGTTTGAAAGCTCTCCCAGTACGCTTCTGGTAACTTGCTTTGGAAAACTGGATGTGCTGAGCTACACCAGCCAGGCTGTGGGCTGGCAAACGCACGTGTTTTAGGAGCCCTTGACAGCACCGTGACATTGCACCTCAGTGGTTTGCTGTGCTCACGGTGCCTTGGTCTGACCTCGGTTTTGTGGTGCAGCAGGAGCAGTCGTGTTTTGCTGCTGTTCTGCTGCTGTGTGGTTGGACATGCAGATGTTGCATGGTGGGGAGAAAACCCTTCAGAGCGTCGTCAGTTTCGAACTCCTGATCTTGGTCTGTCCTGTGCTTAGCAATACAAAGGAGTTTTGCATGTTAGAGTTGGTTGTTAGTAGCTATAGAGCAGGTTATGTGTGTTAATGGTTTGTTGACAGCTGTAGAGCAGGTGTTTGTGTGTCACACAGCCAGTGTGTGTTGGTTAGTAACTGCTAGAATATCTCTGTCCCCCGTGTGTCAGAAACACGGTGCTGCAGCCTCTGTCTGTGTTCTGGTTTGCTGCTTAAACCCCCACAAAACAGAAAGAACAGAACCTTAATGATGATGAACACGAGGACACAGAGCATCCTTTGAATCTCTGTCTGTGCTGGCTGAGGTTTACCAAACAGGACTGTTATTTCTATGTCGGTCCTGAAGACAATAAGGTGTCACTTCTGGTGCTGTGCTGAAGAGGGATCTGGAACGAATAGGAAGAAGTGGATAAGGGATGGGGAGTTGGTGCTCCTATTTATAGACTTTAAGATTTCTTATAAAGACATCTGAAGCTCCTGAAGCCGCTGATGTGCGCGGAGGTTGGCTCTGTTTGTCAGAAGCTGACTGCTCCTGTTAATTCTGTAGGAGCACAGCTAATTTGACAGAGTTGGCTCACGTGAGCAGCGTTTGATTTGAGAGTGTTTGGCCACGTGGTCGTGCTCGATTGGCAGGAATATCTGTGTGTGTGTGTGTGGAAGGTGGTGGAGTTGGTAATGTGCTACAGAGTTTTTTCAGCTTTTCTGGTAAGTGTGATTGCGGATTAAGTGAAAATGGACAAGCTTTGTAGAAAGCATTTTGTAGATCATTGTCACAGGTTTTGCCAGTAACCGGGTGACAGATGCTCTCTGTTATCCCCCACCACCCCCCCAGGGGAGCTTAATGGGAATAAGGGAGAGACCTAGAGGCTGGAAAAAAAACTGGGGCAGTTTTAATGAAACAGAAAATAATAACAATGATAAAGATAGTGAATTATGTACAGAGATGGAAATATTTTCAGGTATATAAATGAATATGCAGGTAGGGAGCTGGTGCTTCCTGGATGGAAATTATGTCCAGACCAGAAAAGCCCCAGGCTAGGCTGGGCAGTGATGGGGGTGCCTGGGCCCAGTGACTCCAGTGACAGCCCACAGACACCTTGGAGCAGCTGTGCTGGTTCTACTCGGGGAGGCAGGGGCAGGGGACCTGTGCCTGTGCACAATGTTCTTCTCCAGGGAGAAACCAGGCTGCAGGCACACCGGCAGCACAGGGAGGGGTGGCAAGAGGCGACCCCAGCCCTGCTGCCCAGCAGCCCCAGGAGCCAGGGGAGGGCTCTGAGGAGCCATTTTATACTGGGCACCATGGGCAGGAGCACCTGACCCACCCTCCCCTCCCCATAGGCACAGCTGCCCCCCCATGGCCATGGCCCCAGCACAGGAGGCAGCAGCCGGGGGGGCCCGGGTGGGCTCAGGGCAGGGAATGCTCATCCTGGGGCTCTCCAACCAGGACAACCATAGTGGATGATCATACTCTGTGTTTTGAGCCCACTGTAAAGTCTGTATGGGTATAAGAAGAGAGCATCTCTGACTGAACCCTCTCTTGGAGGCCTGTGCAAGCCCTGTGCCCAGTAACCAGGAGTGTTTAACTGGTGTGCACATTGGCTGGATTTTTAGTTGATGCAAATCATGAAGTGTTTCCTCTCAAGGTGCTTATTGGTGTGATGGGATGGTCATGGTTTGATTCCAAGCTTCCAGTGTGTTTTTGAAAATACAAGTGATGGCCAGAGTTACCTTGGGTACACGTTAGTCCATCAACACTGGTCCTGTAGGCAGTGTGCTGGGAAGATGTTCTTGTGACTGTGCTGAATTATGCCAGGTGTTTATATAATGTTTTTGGGAGGAAAGACAAGTTTTGACCATCCAACACTTTGCTTTATTTACTGCTTTCTGGGGAAGGGGACTCCACTAAACTACTTTATTTGTTCTAGTTTGCTAATATTGGCATATGTCCTCTCCAGATTAGTACATGAACACTTCTATTTTTACTGCCTTACAAATCCACTCTGCCTGCGTTTGTTTCATAAGCAGTTGTATGGAGACCCTGCAGATAACTACATGAAATTAAGCCTGTGGTGGTTCAGTAGTGGTGGGGATGCAAGGAAGTAGTAAAATATCTTTTTGTCACTCTTTATAATTTCTTGGGGTAACAGAGTAAGGAACTGCAGATGGTGCAAAACTCTTGTGTACGTTGTGTCCTGGTTTTGCTGGGATAGAATTCTAAAATCATTTTTCTGTTCAGAGAAACCGTCGTTTTGAGAGACTGCAGAGTCCAGTCCTGTGAGAACAAAAGAGATGAGATGTTTTGGTATGTGGGTTTCCATAGTGACCGAGGTAGAGGGTTGTTTTGAGCCATGCAGGTGCAGTGGGCCAGGAGGGGCAGAGCCCAGGGCAGCTGACCCAAGCTGGCCAACCAAAGTATTCCATACAATAAACCTCACCCTCAGTATAAATTGAAAAGTTGTGAGGTTCTGGGGGGACTTCTACCATGGCTGCCATCCTGAGAGGGTCCTGCTTGACTCACCAGTCGTCCCCCACCTAGGGCTGCTCCTCCGCTTGCTGTGACTACCACGTTCTCACTGGAGCTGTTGTGCTCACAGTGTTGGCACTCAGCCCCCACTGCTAGAAGTGCACAGCTCAAGACTGCTGTCTGGAGTGGAGCATAACTTTGTACCTTACATTAGCACTGGGGTTAATATTATCCCCAGTTAATTATTTTTAATAATTATTAATAATTAGTTCATTATTATAATTTTATTAAATCTGTTTTCATTGCAACCCATGGGTCTCCCTTCCTTTCCCGATTCCCCCTCCCGGGTGGGGTTGGGTGGTAGAGCAGCTGCCCACACCATGACAACATGTAAATCTGTCTGATCTGGCCAGGATCATTTAAGCAATTTCTCAAAAAGTGCGGGCCTGTGTGTGTAGTGTCACTGATACAATTTTGCTATTGCTTACATTAGGTAACTGAGCTCATAAGGCACGACGGTACAGGTAAGACACATGAAGAGATTAACCATCTTGTCTTGACAGGAAAATGTTTATCGGCGGCCTTAGCTGGGACACTACGAAGAAAGATCTGAAGGACTATTTCTCTAAGTTTGGTGAAGTCGTAGACTGCACTCTGAAGTTAGATCCCATCACTGGGCGATCGAGAGGCTTCGGCTTTGTACTCTTCAAAGAATCCGAGAGCGTAGATAAGGTAGTGTTAATGCAGTGAAACAATGTTCGGTTCTAGGTGGCAAAGTTACAGCACTCAGATGATTGTGTGCACAGTTGTTTGTACGTGATCTGTTAAAAATGATTCTGGGGTACAATATATTTAAGGTGCTTATTGAAATGTTTTTCCTGAACAGTCTTGCTCATGATGCAGTGGCCAGGACCAGCGATTCCCAAAGTACGGCTTTGGGTACTTAGAGGAGTGTACTGCAAGCCACTGGACTTGAGGACTTTAAATACAGTGTATATACATGTCTGCTGCCTACTACAGTGGAAGCAGTGATTTACAAAGAGCTTCACATCTTTGTGTTCCAGATCTGCAACATAAACCTCTACAGCAGAGCTAGTGGCTTTCGTAGATCTGGGCTTTGTGCAAGGAGAAATTGGCTGTTAACCTCTCTAAAATGCTGTTGGCACAGCACACTGAAAAGTTTCCCCCTTCACTGATATCTGGTGATACCTAAAGTACAGATTCTTTACTTCATGAAGTTTGCAGATGGGATTGTAGAGTACTTTCTGAGAAATGTTACGCTCTTACTTCTCTTGGGTGATACATGGCTCCATGTCACTCTGGAAAGGCTTTGCTAGAACTGTCTGTGTCCCTGTATACTGTTCAGTCATGGAACTGTTTGGTTTTGTGCAACAAATTATTGCTGTAATCAAAGTATTTAAATTGAAGCGATAGCATTAGCAAAAACTAAAATATAAAATAACTGGGCCTTGCCCTAAACATCCTTTAGCTTGAACTCTGAGTAAGATTGTGTTTTAATTTTCCACAGGTCATGGACCAGAAAGAACACAAGCTGAATGGAAAAGTCATTGATCCAAAAAGAGCTAAAGCCATGAAAACAAAAGAACCCGTTAAAAAGATTTTTGTTGGGGGCTTATCTCCAGATACGCCTGAGGAGAAAATAAGGGAATATTTTGGGGGTTTTGGTGAGGTAAGTAATAAATAAACTGCTTATACTTATAGAACTTGTTTTGTCTTCACAAGTTTAGTAGTAAAAAGCAGTCCCCAAATGCAACCTGCGTGGATGCTACTGTAAATTAATGACCAGTGTAGCTCCCTGTGTCTTAGTAGTCAGAATTTTAATGGTACGGGTATTAATTACAGGCTTTTGAGTTTCATAAACTGGATTAATGGAAGAAGGAGCTGGGAAAAGTCAGAGGCTCTGGATATAATTGATGGGATGTCTGACAGTCTTGACTGAGACAGGCATGGGAAGCAATGTTTTTGAGCATGCTGCTGTGGGCAGTTGGGTGAGATGTTCTTCAGCTACCTCAGCTGACCTGCTGTCGCAGTTTGCCTAAATTCTGTGCTGCTGTGCATTCTCTGGTCTGTCCCCAGTTTTTGGTGATGCAGATGAGCAAAATACCACTGCAGTCCTTAAAAGCTGCCCTTGTATGAGCTTGGTACGGCTGCTGCTTCCCTATTAGTTCTGAGATGTTGCCAGCATCAGGTCTTGACAACTCTGTCGTCAGGGAATTTGGTTGTCAAATACCTGCTGCCTTACTACCTGTAGTAACTGCCAGCAGTTCACTCTGGGCTGTGGATGTTAACTACTGTTTGCCTAGGCTAAGGTCTCGTGTGCCATGTGTAAGGAGAACTTCACTCTGTTTATAACCAGGTGTGAAACTGGTCCTGTTGAGCATACAATTTCAGCAGTGTTGTGAATGAATAGAACTATGCACTTGAACATGAGTGTTTTTCATACGAAACTTGAAGGTTTAGGTCTGCTCAAGGTTTGAAATGCCTGGGTACTTCAGTCCTAACTGAGTTAAAGCTGAAAGACAAACAGAGACTGTTTATCCAGCACAACAAAAATACTGTTTGTGCACCGTGTTTTGTATGAGTTCCTGAATGGGCAAATGATACTATGAGTTAGAGGAAAAAAGTCTTTTACACATTTACAAACACTGTCTCTAGGGAAGGTGATGTTTGTGATGGTTTCTAGTGATGTAAAGCCCTGGGAAGGAGGCACGTTATCATATTCAAGTCTAAATAATTTCAGTTAACAAATACAACCTGTTACGAATGTTTTTGAGTGGCAGGATAAAAAATACAATCACTGTCTCCTACCAGGTTGAATCGATAGAGCTCCCCATGGACAACAAAACCAACAAGAGGCGTGGATTTTGCTTCATTACTTTCAAGGAGGAGGAACCAGTGAAGAAAATAATGGAAAAGAAATACCACAACGTTGGGCTTAGTAAAGTAGGTTGAATTTTTTTGTAGATATACTGAATAATGACAGTAGAGGGAATTACATTACCAGTTGCATCTGTTTGAGACCAACAGTCTGGAAATACCTGTTAGCATTACTTCTAAGATGTAGGCCTTAAGCCTGTGGAGTATTTATAGAGATGCTGGGAGTAGGTTACTGTGGTCTTAACAGGTGAGCTGAGGGGGTTTCTGGTGGGGCTTTGTACTGCAATCCCTGTGAGGAGAGGGCTGGGCTGCAGCGTGTTTGTTCCTTATGAAACTCCCACATTCCCTAGCCATGTGGTCAATGCTGTGCCACTGATCCGATGTCTCAGGCTGCACCGTGTTTCCCTGGCAGCTGGATCTTGTGTGTTTAACATGGAAATAGTTTGCTGTTTTAAGCAAAATGTTAATTTATCTTAGAATGTTTCCAAAACTGAAATGAAATGGGAAATTGGGCTTTCTTGTCGCAAGTTATGCTCCTTTCAGAAACCTGGTTGAAATTCAACCTAGTAACAAAAGCCTCTTCTCCATTGGATGAGTATGTAGTGGAAGCCTCAGAACAGAGTTGAGTAAAAATATTCACCATACTTTTGTAACTCATATTTAATTTCACTTTTCCCAGATAAATAGACCTCAGAGGTCTATTTCAAAGGGAAAACAGAAAGACATACAGCAAGAAACAAGCATTATTTTCAGAATTGGTTCTGCTGGTAGAAAATTAGGAAGGTTGACATGTTTTTATAATGCTGGTGTCTTATGGCTATTTTCAAGTTGGAGAGTGTAAGCGAGCCATTTTTCTGGGGGGAAGGAGGGTACCAAGGTGACCAAATCCTATTTTCTGCTTAGTATTCTGTAAGTTTAACAACTGTTTGTGGGGGTTCTATTTGCTAATTGGATCCAACTTTTAACTTTCCATTTCCAGTGTGAAATAAAAGTAGCCATGTCAAAGGAACAGTACCAGCAGCAGCAGCAGTGGGGGAGTCGAGGAGGATTTGTTGGAAGAGCTCGAGGAAGAGGTGGAGGTAAGCTTGCACTGCTGTGGTGTTGGAAGGCGAGGGGCACACGTGAATGAAAACAAATCTCCTGCAGCTCTGAGTTTTGGCATGTTGTGTTACAGGCCCCAGTCAAAACTGGAACCAGGGGTACAGCAACTACTGGAATCAGGGGTATGGGAACTATGGCTACAACAGCCAAGGGTATGGAGGTTATGGAGGATATGACTACACTGGTTACAACAACTATTATGGATACAGTGACTATAGCAGTAAGTACTGAACTTCTAGAAAGTCCTAATCTGTTGCTTGTAAGGAAATTATTGCTACAGATGTAAAACAATAGGTGGCTTTAAAACACACTAGTTCAGGCTTCCAGCCGACTTAGCAGCATTCATGTTATGTATGGGGTCCTTGGTTTCAAACACCCCTCTGTCCCCACTCTTTCCACTTCACTATGCCAAGTGTGCATGGACACTGGTTATGCAGTGGGGCTGTGGCACTGCTGGAGAGCACCGTGTCCCTGTGTGGATGGGAGTATTGCCAGGCCGGGTCACCAGGGAGGGTGCCTCTCACTCCAGTGGCCCCCTCTGCAGCACTGTGAGCCAGTGAGAGACAGAGGGCCCCCACCTCAGCTGTCTCCTTATAAACCTGCCCTGTAGACTGTTCTGAAGTGGTCGTGTTGGCCAAGAACAGGACATAAATGTGAGGGCTGCAGTGGATGTGTAATAAATGATAACACTTCCCATCTACAAAGGGCTGTAGTTACCACGGTGTTGGGACATGGACAGCAGGCAGCTGCAGAGTTGCACACTCACATGGAGCAGTGGAGGGGAGGCAGTCTGTCTCCTGGGGGCATTTTCCAGCCAATCCTCTGGTAGCTTTGCTCTGCTTTAGTATGGCACAAACCACTTGATGTTTTGGAACAAGCTAGGATTTTAGTGAATGTGATTGTTTTTCTCCCAGATACTGCTGAAGGGGTGGGGTAAAACGGTTTGAGCAGTACCATGTGTTAGGAGCTGGGGTGAGGGAAGCTGGCTTTGAAAGGATGTTTCCTCTGGAGTGTGCTGTAGGCTCTTGAGCTTTCCATCTGATAGCTTTCTGTTGTGTTTAGATCAGCAGAGTGGTTATGGGAAAGTATCTCGGCGAGGCGGTCATCAAAATAGCTACAAACCATACTAAATTATTCCGTTTGCAACTTACCCCAAACAGGTACGTCCTAAGTATATCCTTACAAGCTTTTTTTCTAATTAATAGTAATTTTTCAAATCTACTGCATAAGATACTGTAATGATTAATGTTTTAAAGTTTCACAGCACCCAGACGTGCTTACCGTAATGTAACGTAATGACTTTGAAGATATGTAACACAGGTGCTCTTAAGCTTTTGCCTTTTGCCCTATAATTAACAAGTCAGTAAAGTTAACAGGTAAAGTACTGCTAATGGGTACAAATTAAGGAATTGCAGCGAAACAATATTGCCTACTAACTCTGACATTATACCTTGTTTGTACCCGCCAGCGGGAACTTCCTTGCAGGCCCTGTGTCGCGCTGACTTCACGATTCTCACAGGCCCGCTCAATGCGGACAGGGTACGAGATGCTCACGCTCTCGAATGCTGCCGTTTGGTATGGTCTCTTCCAACATCCTGTATCAGCATTATAAAATAAAATGGATACTTCAAGCTTTGCCTTCACTTATTTCTTTGCTTTTAAAACTATATGTAATGTAATTTTAATGCATTTTTTACAGGCCCAGTAATGGTTAAATACGTCACCTTACTGAATAATTTTAACTTTGTTCTTCTAAGGATACAGCTTGTCTCTGGATTTTCCAGTCTTAATTTTATATTTTATTAATCTATTTTAATGCTTGCTTTTCCCATTTATAGACATTGTAGCAGTAATTGCCAGAAGTTCTTGAGCTGAATTCCTGTTGTGTCGACTTCTTAGCTTCTGAAACACAATCCTACTATAGTAGTTAACGTAACCTTTTCTTTTGGTTGTATTTTCTTAACAGATAAGCTAATAATATCCTATAGTGGGTCGGCACAATTCTTAAATGCAACTTTTGGGCCTGAAAGGTCCATCCGCCAAAGTAGTTTTGGTGGTTTTGGGTGTCATAACATCGTAACATCTAAGACTAGAAGCATTTTCTAAGTAAATTTACAGCATACAATGAAAAACTTGTGTTAAACATTGGTGCACATGTGGATTTCCAGCTCATGGACTCTCCTGTTCAGCTTTAATTTTAAAAGCATATATTTACATGATTAATGTTGATATACCATATTTACATAGAGTGGGAAATAGGGGTATCTAAACGCAGTTGTCTGTTAATAAAAAAAACAAACAAAACAAAAACAACTTTTCTGCCGGCTGTCAATTTCCACAGCATGACTTCTTTCTCTTTTCTTTTTTCTAGGTGGAGACACAGTATTTTCTCATTTGAAGATTCATTTGAGGTGGCACATGCTACCTGCTAATAGCAGTTCAAACTAATTTTTGTATCAAGTCCATGAATTGGAAGTAAGACGTTGGGTCCCTCTGAAGTTTAATTGAGTTTTCATTAAGACAAAATTGCTTTCATGGTCTTATTTCTTAATTGCTATGCTTAAGAATCAATTTGTTTTATGCCCCTTCCTCAGTATTGTAGCGCAAGTCTTGTGTTGAAAAGCCCAGTGTGACAGTGTCATGATGTAGTAGTGTCTTACTGTTTTTTTAATAAATCTTTTTGTACAAACATGTGTTGACTTTTTGTTGGAAGACCAGAGACATGCATGCAAGTTTTGAATCAGAAAAGCAGTTGAATCAAAAAAGTGAGTATTAGAATGGTGTCATTGAAGGAATGGCATTGGTTAGGTACTATTAGATATTGTAATGGGGACTTGTTTTCCAAAACCAGTTCTTTTCTTTCTAAATGCCTTACAGAACAAAGATGTAGTGTTTTTGTTTTTTTAAATAGTATAGAAACAACACTGAACTTCAAGGAGAACAGTAGTATCCTGGCTGCAGGAAGAGGATAAAGAGAGGAATAAAGGACCAGAATGAATGAATCTGACCTTCCCTGAGCAATAGCAAGCAAGGACTGAGTTGAGTGTGTTACTAAAGAGGAGGGAGGTTGTCTGCAAGGAGTGAGGATTCTGTAAACTGCAGGCTGGGTTGAGCTGTGTCTCCTATCTCACGTGCCCTGTTGCTGTGTGGGTTCAATAATGTTGCTGGGCAGTGTTAGTGGGTGACCTGTCTCGGAGTTTGGAAAGGCCTTGGGCACAGAACTGCTCTGGTCTACATCATCGCATGTAATAATGCTCTGAACTTTAATGGCCGGGGAACTTCTCAGACTTGGGTGACTCTGGGAATAAAGGTCCACACAAAAATCAAGGAACAGTTTTTTATATCTTGGATGAGTCTGATTGAGAAAATACACAGGAATTTTGCCTGCTGCTTATCGTTGGCAGCTGTCATAGTCTTAGAAAATTCCCAACAGCGTATGACATGGAAATAACTGACTAAGTAAGCACACCCTGGATTTTAATTACATTTGGAACTTGTTCACTTACGTGTTGAAGTGGCAGTAGAAAATGCTGTGGCAAGGTATGTTGTGGGCAAGATGCTGTGACTGAGCTCAAGTCTGTACCTTTCCATCTTTCCATGCGGCAGACCTACCTTTGACCTGCTGTTCTGCCTCTGCAGCAGGAGTACTCAGAGTCAGTTTTTCTGCACTGGATCTCCAGCTGCATGTCTCCTTCTCAAAGCCTCCTCAGATAGCTCATTGCATGGCTCCTCACATGGCACATAGTCTCACAGCTCCCCCTCTTCCTTAACTGTGTCCTAGCAGTGGTCTGTGGGCTTCTCTCACCAGCTGGTGTTTTGGCACATGATGCCCCTGGTGACCTGAACCCTGCAATTTCTGTCCACCACAGCACTCACATGTGCACTAAATGGGCATCCATGCATGAGCTCATGGGCATCCATGAGAAATGGCTGCTCATGTGTGAGCTGATTGGGCAGTCAGGCGTGAATTAATTGGATGCCTGTGTGAGCTATCTCAATGCTCATGCATAAATAAATCGGGTACTTGTGCATGAAGTAATTGGATGCTTAGGTATAAATTAATTGGGCACTCGTGTGAGCTAATTGGGCACTAACGCATGAACTTTTAGGGCACTCGTGTGACATAATTGGATGCTCATATATAATTTTATGGGGTGTTCATGCACAAACTGATTTGGCCCTCATGCTTGCGTCCCATCAATCCTGCAATCTCTGCCCAGCAGAGGAGGTCACCTTGCATATTGGATAGACAGGTAACAGCTTTCTGCTCACCATCAGCTGGGCACACGTGAGCATCCATTCACACATCTCCCTCTGCCTCCAGCCCTGGCTGGTTGGCAAGCACAGAGCAGCAGTATTTTCTACAAGAACTGGACTAGAACAAATCCAAACCCAAACAAACCTCCAGGCAGGAGATGATGACTGTGTTACACACCATCCAACATGAGCTTTTAGTCTGCTGCGTGCAAATGAATTGATAGTGCTACGTTGGAACACACACTGATGTTCTTCAAATGGAAATGGAGCACACTTCTGCAGCCAGGGCTAATGGAAAGCTGGTGACAGGACCTGTGGGGTCAGTGATGTACCAGCCTGGTTTTTATACTTGGTTAAATGAATCGAGTATTTGCATGAGTCACAACAGCCTCAGATCCTGATAACTCCTAATTTCACAGAATCACAGACTCCTAGGGGTTGGAAGGGACCCCGAAGGATCATCCAGTCCAACCCCCCTGCCAGAGCAGGGTCACCTGGAGTCCATCACACAGTAGGATTTTTAATGTCTCCAGCCAAGGAGACTCCACAACCTCTCTGGGCAGCCTGTTCCAGTGCTCTGTCACTCTCACAGTGAAAAAGTTTCTCCTGACATTCACATGGAACCTCCTGTGCTCCAGTTTGCAGCTATTGCCCCTTGTCCTATCATTGGTCATTACTGTAAAAAGCTTTACTCCACCACCTCGCCTCACTGACCGGTCTTTCCTATAAAGGACATAGCCATCCATGACCACACTCCAGCCATGTGAGCTGTCCCACCATGTCTCTGTAATTGCCACCAGATCATAACCTTTGGACCGCACACAG
>VZRW01004362.1:59978-93458 GCA_013398125.1 Aegotheles bennettii | reverse complement strand
TCAGGCCAGGTGTCTCATATAGCAGCCTGTGATCAAAGAACCCAAAGCCCTGCCTTTGGCACCAGTCTTGTAGCCACTCATTGATCTGCAAACTGCTCCTGTTTATCTCATCACCCATCCTTGCAGGAGGTATAGAGGCAAACACTACTTGCACTCCAAACCCCCTGACCAGCAGTTAGAAGTCTCTCTTCATTGCCCTTGCACTACTCGTAATAATTTCATCACTGTCAGCCTGAAACACCAGCAGTGGGCAGTAATCAGAGGACTTTACAAACTCAGGGAGTTTCCTTTTAATTTCTCTAATCCGGACTCCAGGGAGGCAGCAGACTTCCCTGTGGGATGGGTAATCCTGTGGGATTTCCAGGCGGCTGCCCCCTCCTGGGAGGACAGCAGGAATGTGGCTTTGAGTGCCTCTGCTTTCCCAGTGGTACCTCTGCCCTCTTGGAAACCCTGGGGCAGGGAAGGCTTCTGGCAGCCCCTGGCCACCAGTCCAGCCCCAGACTCTTGCCGCAGGGACAGCTCCCTACTCACCTGGATTTCTCCAAGCCTTCTGGTGCAGTGTCAGTGCTGGGGCCTTATTTATAAACCTCTGCACCCCTCTTGTAAAGCAGCACCTTTTCATCGAATTACTGCAGTAAAGAGTCAGGACCCTTGGACATTTCCAGGTGGTTTATGTTATATTTGCATGAATAAAACCACCAACCTCTCTCTGCTTGATGCCTCAGCTGCTGCTCCCTGCTGGCAGGGCTGGATCGGTCCAGGTCCTCAGTGGTTTCCTATCCCACTTTTCCCAGCTGCTCCTCTCTGGGCTGTGTTTCGGTTTTCTGTTCAGTGCGGACATCTGGTGGTCGATCCGGTGGTGGCAGCTGAACAAGGGAAGCTGGAAAAGGGATGGAGTCTTTCTTCTTACGCCTTGTCCTAGTGGTAGGGAAACCAAACTATGATATGCAGCAAGGATCTATTTCCACTCACCTTTCCCCTCCTCCAGCCTCAGGGACCTGCTGGCCAGGGTGTCTAGAGGAAAGGGTGAGCTGTGCACCCAACAGACTGCAGGTTGCTTCTGCAAATGTGCCCGGAGCTGGAGAGGAGGCTGTTTCAGCCTGGGACTCGATCTGCAGAGCAAACAACACACCCCCAAGCAATGTCATCTACACAGATGCTCCATTATTGCAAAGAGCAGCTTCAGTCAGTCCAGCCTGGTGAAGATCACTGCATTACACTCCTCCTTCAGACGGCCAGGAGGAGCTGGCAGCAGGCATTTCCAGACAGTGGTGTGTGACCTTTCTGGACCACCTCCACCTGCCTGCAGTCCCCTACCTCCTCAGCATCACCAAGACAGAGAGGAGCCAAGAGAAAAAGCAGACACTGGTGCACTCACTACCAAAGGATTGCCCTTCTTTTCCAACAGAAATACTGCAAGAAGCCCACAAGGGGTCCTGCTGCACACAACTAGCACAAGGAAAGCCACCCAAAGCAACAGGGAAAATTCCCCAGAAGAAGGGAAATCTTGAAAAATGAATGACATTTTGCCCATTATCCCAAAAAAAGCTCTTTCTAGTGCTAGATCAAGTACCAGTTTCAGCTCTGTCAACAACAGGCTATCTAGTAAGGCTGAAAAAAACCCCAACAACTTCAAAACCCCCCCATGGAGTTACAGGTTCTTGGATTGCTCTTTTAGTGATGACAGTTGTAAATAGGCTTTTGCACACTATTGCATGCAACTGACCATTCTTTTCATGATGCTGCCATGAAGCTGTATCCAAGTAGAATAAAAAAAGAAATATTTGGATAAGGACAGGTATTGTTCTTGTGGGCTTAGTCAGACATCCAGACTCTTTTGAACAAGTTAGTTCATATGGGACTGTGAGACCCGCAGTTTTTGTCTCTGCAACACCAGAAGAAATTGCACTACAAACAAATAAGTAATGTTTGAATCATTTATACAGGAGACTTTGGTGTTGCTTCTGTCCCCGTTAAGCACTGAGCATGTGTCAGCACTGAGCTGGGATCTTCAGTCCTGGCTGAACACTTCACTTGTAGAGTTAATGAGTTCTTGCAACTCCTTCTTTCAGAGTTTGTGCTGTTTCCTGCAGGAGCTGGTTAGCCATAGAAGAGTCAGTCATTTTCTCTCATTTGCTACAGACAGGTGTGAACTGCTGTTCCCAAGTCAGCAATTCCAGTCTGACAGTAGCTCAGGGGGTTCAAAATTAAAGCTCAGCCCACTGGCTGCACCGAACGATGGAGCAGAGGGTACAGTGCACAATGAGACTTGTATCACTCTCACACTGAGTGCATTAATGCCTACAGGAACAGCCTCTGGCTTGGGCAGGGAATTTGCATTCCCCTTTCAAGTCACAGGCTCCTGCACCTGTTGCCCAGCTTCTGTGCCAAGGCAGCAGCCACCTCTTCCATATCAATCACTCTTCTGGACAAGAAGTTGGCCCACAAGACAACACACAGAGCCTGCACCCTAGGCATAGGCTGTGTAATGCTATTTCTGCTTTTATTTACAAAGGTTTCATTCCAACTGCATAAATAACAAATCAGTTTCTAAACCAGGCTAGTAGCCAAACTGTTACAGTGGCAGAGGGAAGAAGTTATTTTTACAGGTAAGCTAATCCTTTGTTCAACCCTCTGGCTTACCCCTAGAACTAAAAATGTAAAAAAGCATGTCAATGAGGATAGCAAATATTGCATTATGGAAGCTCACTTATGTACCTTACTATCATCTGATCCTACTTCCAAAAGGTGCGAAAGGGGAATACACAATTTTCCCCAGCTTTTTCCATAAACCAAGTCCATCTCAGTGGGGAGGATGATGGGAAAGACCTCACCTGAACGAAAGCTGGAAGGTAAGTCTGAACTGCAGAAGCAGTCTCCTCCTTTAAAAGTTAGCCTCTTCTTCCTCCTTCACCCTAACTCTGTGAATGGGAGAGGAGGAGAGGAATCCTCCACCATTAGGGCTTGATGTCCTGGTGCTGATGCTTGTGGAACATGTAACTCGGTGACTTCCAGCACCTTGTACCAGCAAACAGGCTGCAGTTAAGGACGGTTTCCCCATTGATGAAGGCTACTTCAGCACGTTCTTATGGAATTCAAAAATCAAATACTTGCCTGAAAAGGCATGGACGGAACACAGAAACTAGCTTACCTGAAAACTCGAGAGACACAGTGCAACAAATAGATGTATTTATTCTTCTTTCTTTTCTTTTTTAAATAACAGTGGTAGGATAATTGCAAATACCTTTTTTGCCAAGTATGTGCTTTTGCTTAGTGATTTGGCATCCAGGGTGATCTACAGCTACAATTTCTTTTTTTCCATTGGGTTATTCCTAGGATAAATAGAGTGACTAAGTATTCAGAGCTACTACAAACTTACTAGGTGTGTAACCCAGAACTACTTCACAATCATAAACATAATCCATAAAGCAAACACACAGGGAGATTGTTTTTTCCCAGCTGTAGTTGAGAAGCAGCTTCATCTTTTTTGCTTTTTCACGTCTTGCTATTTCAGTCAAAGTGGATTGTGTTTTTCACTGCCACTCATTCAAAAAAAAGCAATTATAAAGATGACTTAATAAAAACATACTTTCATATTTCAACACAGTTTGTAAAGCAGTTTCTCAAAGACTGTTCTAGAAAAGTCAGCTTGTTCAACCTAATATAAGAAGAAGGTCAAATATGGAAAATTAGAGTAATAAAACTGTATAGTAAAAATAAGAATGTCTGCAGCATGTAGTGGTTAGTTGTAAACAAAAGAAAAAAGAGAAGGGAGAGAAGGGAGAGAAGGGAGAGAGAGAAGGGAGAGAGAGAAGGGAGAGAGAGAAGGGAGAGAGAGAAGGGAGAGAGAGAAGGGAGAGAGAGAAGGGAGAGAAGGGAGAGAAGGAAAGAAAAACCTCCCTAGAAGTTGTAAAATAGTCCAAGCTACATAGCTACTGTATTTTTCTAATCAGATGTGTTTTCTACCACAGCCTTGATTTTTATTACTTTATATTTTCTAAATAACTTATAATAATAATAATAATGAGTTTGCCTACCAGCAGCCAACTCAAAAACATAATGGAAAAAGAAAAAAAACCACAGCCACCATTACAGTGGTGAGAAGAAACTCTCCCCAGCAGCCAATTTGTTGTGTCCAGTCCTTTCCCTTCTTAACAGTCCTGACCAGGCAAAGTTCCTGGCTATATTTAGCTTATTAGGAATAGAAGTTCTTCAATGCAGACTTAAGTTTCACTGAAAGGAATGGTGAATTTTTCCCCGCCATAATCTACTATTAACTCAGCAGAGTCCTTGTAGCAGCAAGCTGCAGCAGAAGGAGGGAAAAAGTATTCCATCCAGGTGTGAAATGATTCATAGGCGGCATCTGAGCTCTTCAAAGGATTCTGTCAGTGCTGTCCTCAGTCAATACCTGAGCCTGAATCACAGCCGAGCGGGCTGTGATTTTATCTCATCTCTCAGATGTGAGAAGCTGCCAGTTCTTGAGTTAACTTGTTTCATCTTTGCTGACGCAATATCACAGCTGACTGCACGTTTTTCATCACTTTGAATGCCACTTGGTGTACAGAAAAATAAACTATTCCATTCCCCTTGGTAATCTACATGATGTAGCAAGGGCAGGAACAGCAGCCATCTCATGCACTAGACTCTGCCCAGGAGCGCTGATCTGAAAGGAAGAGAGAAGTGTAAGTAAGTAAAGACAATCATTAGAACAATGTAAATCCTCTCAGACAGGTCCAGTGCACCTCGGATCTTGTGAAACTGAGGTTCATGTTATCACAGATTTTCAAGCTCAGAGTCTTTGTCTGTCCATCTTGCCACGCTGTGTAACACAGGGTGTCTGAGTGCTGATGTGACTAACTCTCCCTCTCTGTCCTCTCCCCAGAATAACCAGGACTAATCAGGTGGAATTGTTACACCCCCTTGTGATATCCCAGGAAAAACCAACATGGCCTGATGGGAATCCTTGGGGTTGTGGTGCATGGTTGTATCTTTAAGGTGCTGCAGTGGATCAGAAGAGTTGGGATGTTATATCCATGGGTACCTCTAGATGTTAATGTACCAGCTGCCTGTAACAGTGACAAAAACACCTGACTAATGGGTATGTGCAGTTTTAAGACTAAAGTGGAGGTATGGTTTAGGGGTGACAACACAGACTATTAATATACCTGCTTAATTCTGTGTCTCCATCTATGCACCTGATTAGTTTTCTCTGCTGTCATAAATTCAAATAAAAAAAAATAAAAATAAATTGATTGGCAAAGCACAAGCTAAAACACTGCCATAATGTTCATGTGTCCTTCCACAATTAGTAAAATGAAAGAGTTGGTGAGGCTGTGTTCAACTAGAAGTAGAAGAAAAGCCAAAAATAGGATTTTGCTTAAATTTGTTTTTCCCAGCTCGGACTCTAAATTGTTACCTGGTTTCATGAAAGCATTTGCCCCAGAGTGATCTTTGTGCAAACCTCATCTGAAAGGCTCAGTGCATAAAGGGATGCAATAGCTGCAGAAACATCTGCTTGGAAACCAGACTGCTCTGTATAATACTTATGAGGAAGCAGTGATTTCTTTCAAATTCAGAAAGCATTTTTACCTACACAAGAAATTAAGATACAGAACTACTTACTCTAATTCACATCCCCTAAGGGAGAGAAGGCTTGAGAGGGTTTAAGATAAAGACTGACTGTTCTCTTTTTCCCAAGAGTCCCAGATTGGAGGGGGGATTTACACTGATGCTGTGCCCCATCTGTTGAAACATGTAGTGTGCCATTTGGTTTTAACTGTTTGATTCTTGCTCTGTATCTCATTCTCTTTATTTATTGATGCGGGTAACCTCTGACACAAACCTTAGTGTCTTCCATCTGTCCTTTTCAACATGATTCTCGGGACTTTCACTCTCATAGGAAGCCAAGTAAAGTGCTGCAATCAGAAGCAAATACAATATGTTAGGCATACTGGCGTTTTAAAATTTGCTCTCCCTGGAAAATGGACTGAAGTTAAATGAATCAGGCTTCTATTATCCATCTCTCAGATTAGGGCTCCGGAATCCCATTAGGAAGTCTAGCATTGCTTATAATTACATCCAGACAATACTAACAAACAGTGCATGAGAACAAAGACTACCCTGAAGGGGAAAAAAACAACCACTGAAAACTCAAAAGCACAAGAGTGGAAGAAAACACTCAAAAGAAAAAACTGAGCCCAGGGACATGGTGCTTTGTAAGCAATCAGCGAAGTCCCTGCTTTCTTTCTCAAGCAGCACCCTTTAGTGTAAAGCATCCTGAAAGTCCATATAAATACACTTCAGATTATATTTAAGGGGACCACACATTCAATCAATTTTTTTCATTCAATTTCAGAGAAAAGGCTGATGTCCATTTCCATAGACTATGTGCACATAAAAAGAAAAATTTCATTTTCTCTCTCATTTGTAAGGGAGAAGTGTTTTTTACTTGCCAGACAGAGATGTTTCAGGACTAAGTCTTTCCTCTCTGTGAGGAAGCAACAACTTCACGTGGAGAGAGACTAAGCAGTAGCCAGTGACACTGGACCTGCAGGAAGCCCAGAGCTGCTTACCATCATCACTGAAGACTGGGACAGTGAGCAAGTACTGCAGAATCTTCCGGTCCCTCTCAAAAGGACACTCCACTTGCTTCCACATCATAAATTCACTGACTTGTTTTGCCAGTTCCCAAAATTTCTGTCAGAATAGAAGAGAAAACAGAAGAGGTGCTATATACTGAACAGTACTGTTTACCCTGAACATTTTGTAAAAAGAGAGAGATCTCTTGGTTTCAAGCCCAAGGCTTGGATTCTCCCTGGCTTTTAAGCTAGAATTGAACGTGATTTGCCTCAACAACTAAGCTTCTAACTTTTGCATTTCTGTTTCAAACTGACATGAGTTTCCACTCCTCCACCCTGGTAAAATCTTTATTTATGAATATAAACAGTAGATTATGATCTGCACTCAGTTTCTTTTCAAGGAGCTGATAACAGTTCTTATGCCCAAGTTTTCCCTTTGATGATGCTCATGCTTGTTTGTTTTGCAGTGAAATATTTAGTAATTTTCCCATCACAAGTGAAATGCTTAATAATGACATTTCAAAATCCAGATGCTTCATTGTAGTGATTCAATCTGAAATGCTCAATTTTCTTGCTGAAAATTTATGGAAAAAATAAACATTCCCCATGCAGTGTGTTGATGACATTCATTGGTAAACTCTTTCAAGTTTAACATGCCTCAAGTGCATGTGGATTCCTTGAGTAAAAGAACATTCCAAATCCTCACTCAGTCTAGCTTTAGAACCAGGCTGATTCAGGCCAATGACTACAAATGAAATGTACTGTGATTTTGTGTGAGTGAACTAGGCTTCTTGGAAGCTGAAAGCACCAGAAAACAAATTATTGGGTAATCCACACTGTCAAATAACAAGCATGAAATCGGAGGCAGAAGAACTACTGAAAGACAAGGGACTGAGAACTCCCTCCCTGCTGCTCTATCACAGGTTTCTTCAGAGACAATCTGTGACTCACATGTATGAAAATACTTCCATACGTATCTTGACAAAGGATGAACTCATCTTTTACATGTGAAATTCAAAAAGAAGCTCTAAAATATGAATGATTTTGTTGTTAAGTATAATAAATCTGTGAGTTGAAATGTTTAGAGGAATTTGAGCACTGGGAAAAAGTTCTGACTTTTCTCCCTACTAAAAAATTGTGATTATCAAAAGGGTTTCAATAAACATTTCATCTTCAATAAAACTGCTTTTTCCTGACCACTTCCCAGCTCCTGTGAGCTCAAATTCCAGTCTAATTTTGCTCTCCCAGAATCCACTGGAAGATGAACCACGATCTGCTTCAGTTTTCTGTTAAAGGGGATGACCCTGTATCAATACCCCACACAGTGCTTTACTTACTTCAAAATTGACATGACCATTTGGGAGACGATTGGCACAACCCTCATTGAGGAAGTAAATATCTTTGATAAAGAGGCTGAAGAAAGGTATTACGATCTAAGGAAAGAACAATATTATTCTTAGTCTGGTCCTGAATCAAAACATAATGCTCTACAGAGTAAAATAAAAGGAAGTCAGGTGGTACAAAAGGTAAGCAAAGGACTAAGATCTGTATGGTAACTCCCTCTTTCATTATACAACAATTTTGTATTCATTACATTTTAAAATATATGACATTTCTCTATAAAGAAAGTCCTCCCTTGGATGTTAAGCTCATCCCTACAGTTTTCTTTCCAGCTTTGTGCCAAACTGCCTGAACCCATTACCCTGAGCCCTTCTTGTCCTGTAGCTCCCTCAAGGTCACAATTAAAGTACCTGTTGGCACTCCACTGCTTGTCAACTGTGGCTATGAGGCATGTTTAGAACAACAATACACCTAATTTATTTCCTTTCTATGTCATGTCCCTCTTGTCCTCACTTTCTCATTCTTCCTTGCAGATTCCAGAACATAAAAGCTCAGAAGTGCCTATTTCTTACATGCAATCCCTGCAGGGTATCTCTTAGTGCTGCTCTACCTCTTGACAGGGACTTCTTGGTAAATGAGGGGAGATGCAGGCTAAAGCACAGCATTGAAAATTTGGTGCTAGCAGCACAAATGGGTTTCAAGCTACAATTTCCTGAGCTCATGCAAGAAATTGAACCTTGGCACTGACTGGCTCAAAACAAAGCATTTCCTGCCAACTGAACAAATCAAAGTATTTTTCTTTGGAGATTGCTGGAACATTCTTACATTCTGAAAATGATTCTATTTTAATTTGCATCCTACAAAAATTTTCACAGCTGCACATCCTTGTTGCAACCAGGGATAAAACAAATATCATTTATCACTATTTCCGTGGAAGACTTCGCTGCACCATTTCAATATCTTTAAGTTCTTTCTTTGAAGTCTTAAAACTCACTTTTCTCTGAAAAGAAGTAAGCATCTTATATTTAAACTTCTGGTACTTTGAACAGTAACAGACTTAGGACTCAGAAAAAAATCCCTGCTTTTATTTACATGAGTATAACAACAATATAGACCAGCAGACTACACATGGATTTGTTTCATCCTGCCTGGTAGTTTATTCTAAGAGCACCAAGATCAGGTTTATTAAAAACAGTATGAAGTCATAATATTATAAGCAGTTGATGATTAACTCCTCCTCAGTGGGGAGCAGCTAGGAAGCTATTTTTGGCTCCTTTCCACAAGAACTATGACTGAGATTCTGTATCAATGTGTGGTCAAATCCAGTCTATTTCTCAAAAGCTAATTTATTTTAAAGTGCAAAGAAAGATGCCACCTCTGTTAATGCACAGTTCACAGCCACTCTTGAATCTGGAAAGTGGATTTTAACCTACTGAATTACACAAATACTTGATTCATCTCATTTCCACTAAAAAACTCCGGAAGGGAACTCCACAGAATTTAGACAGAAGCTTTGTCTAGATTTGAGGTTTAGAACGCCTTTTCTGAGTAAATTTTAAAGCTTTTCCACCCTAAACCATAAACCACTTGAAACGGAGCACAAGTAGAAGCTGTGAGAACAAATAACTAGCAACCTCATTTCAGTCCTTAGCCTTTCTGCCTGTATTACTGGTCTGTGGGATAAAGTTCTCTGTCAAAAAAGAAATGAGCCGAGGCAATGTACTTATTTTATTTAAATAATCAAAGCAATCACTTAATGTTTGCAGCTTTCAGTCAGCACCAAACTGAACTGGCAGCCCTAAGATGGTCATTTTCATTGAGCCAACTGGTTTCCTCAAATATTGCATTTACCTTCTTGGTAGCCTACAGGTAACATTTAGACATTCCCAGTACAGAGGGATTCCGTTTTGAGACTTCTTATTCTTTTTAAAAGCCTACAAGGGGTAGAGTTGCTGAGAACCTGAATCCCGAGACAAAAGCTTGCCATGCAACCTCACAAGCACCTTTCATTTTTGCCCACTGCCAAGTCACTTGCAAACATACCTTCTCTCTGTTGCTGTGAGCTGTCAATGACCTCTGAGCAGCTCCACGCAGAGCAGTTCGGTAATTATAAAAATTGCTAGAAGGGTCCATCTGATGCTACAAGGCAGGAAAAAATGTAAATAATGAGCCAGTGTCATCACTACACACAGTTCTTTTTCACTTGAGCAACTGAACAGCACCATAAGTATGGTCTTTTAGAGGACTGCAGTATCTCTTTACCTGTCCATCCCATCAGAAGAGAACCCTGTTTCGAAAAAGGGTCCCAGTACAAATCAGGGGCAGGAAAGCAAAGGCAGGCTTCCTGGACATTCTTTCTCTCTCCATAAAGAAGGTAGCTCAGCTTTAGTTTAAAAGCCAAAATCATGAAACTAAGACAACAATGGGTCTTGGCACTACTATTCTGCTTTTCCTACTATGCAGGTTTCTCAGAGCTGAATCAGTTGCAATGGCAAAGTAAGATCAGACACCTAAAGCTGTTAGTGCCCCCACCTCATTGCTCCAAGACTGGCTGCCGCACCTCAATGACTAGGATGACTGCATGGCTCACGAAGCTCATCCTTAACCAGCCAAGTCCAGCCTGCATAATAAGGTCAAATGAAATAGGGTTGTAACCTTAAGAGCAATGTCCTGAGCTGTGCAGCCACCCGTGACACAAGGAAGGCTATTTCCCACCCAAGGGAGGTGGCTACAGCCATCCAGGTTTAATCTGTTAATCTGTTGTCATAACACAAGTCAAATCTGATGATATTAATAAACATTTCATGCTTGGGTCAAGTACAAAACATCACATTTTCTTTATCTTTCTAATAAATAACCTGAATTAAATGATTGCCATTTACAGCAGGATAATGGCCTTATGGGTAAATAATCTGCTGGGTATAGCATAAACTCATATGGTGCTGCACCTACATGATATCTTTGACAAAGGTCTCTACTACCTGAAGGTAACTGGCAAACAGCTGGTTCAAAACAAAGTTCTCTGAAAGGGTAAGGCAGCCACCTTACAGCTCAACTTGATTTTCAAAGGCAGAACTGCATTTGGTCAATCTACGCCATCCCTCTCAAATACAGCTCCCCTTCAAGAGGTTACTTACATTTTAATTATTTTTTTAAATAATTCTTAGGAGGTGGTTTTGGGAATTAAAACAAAAACATATTTCAATTTCCTTCTTCCAAATCAAAAAAGCACAAGTCAGATGAACATTTTTTTATTACCTCTTCTAGAATTTCCATTAAGAGCACAAACATACTAAAATAAACATGTCATAATGAAGCCAAACTTGCATGTTAGAGCAGTTAAAATTAAAATGCTATTAACAGCCACATGTCCAAATACTGGCCAAACTTACCTCAAGAATATAAAATTTGGCTGTCTTCACTTTTGCCCAAGTTTTCTTTAACCGAGACACAGGACTCATGTTCATGCCAGCTTGATATAAGAGAGAGAAATTGTTCAAGTATTTTTTTTTTTAAATTTTCAGTAGCTAAGGCTAGTAAATATTTCTAAAGCAAAGGATTTATTAACAATAACAAATATTTTCAGCAGAGGTACTCAGAATTCAGAGTCTTTGTTTTCTTGAAATTCCAACATCAAAGACAACGTTGGAAACAAAATCAACATCTCTTACAGAATGAAAACTCTAAAAAAATGCTACGACGTTATTTCATGTGGCTCTGATAAAACATGAATATACATTAAGAAAGTGCAAATGAGTTTTCTCAACACAGTCTCTTACATACTTGATTGAAAACTACACATATCTATAAAGTTTTCACTTTTCAAATTAAAAATATATTCCCAATACTTTCACATCAGATACAGAAAGGTGTGGAGTTTTTAAACCACTTGGATATTTGTGCTGCGATAGAAATGATGGAAGGTATCAATCCTCCTTATTACAGGAAGAGTTTCTATTCCCATTTAGCACTGAAGCTGGTTTCAAAAAGTGGGGATTTAGATCTCTGAACAGCTGCAATAAAAACTTTGTTTTTCTGTAATTTACCCTACGGCAGTAAATAATTTCTTACACACGTAACACTACAATAACATTGAGCAATTCATCAGCACTTCCCCTCCCAGCTTCACACAGCTGAGTGTGCCAAGCAGCAGACTTTTGGATAAAGCACCGTGCTTCCTTTATCTGCATTCAAACAGGGACAAAGTGTCTCAGGACACATACTTACAAATAATAGCCATTAAGGAGTTAAAGTTGCCGATGTTAAAACATTCCCGTGCCACATCAATGAAATATTCTATCACTCTTGCTCTGTGCTTCTTCTTCACAGGCTGCAAGAGATGCCATTGGAGTGTTAGGCTCAGCAGGAAAGAGCACTCTGACCCATCCCCAAAAGAAATGACATCCCTGCTAAAAGTGTTCCACAGGTACCACAACTTCACACTATGCTTTACACGTAGAGCAAGCCACACTACTGTGTTCAGAAGCCCTCAGGACAGCGAAGACAACTCTAATACTGGGCAGACAACAGGTAAACAGGCTCTGTCAAGAAGAAGGGTACAAAGAGCAGTAGAGCAAAGAAGGGGGTGAGCACAGAGGAGATAAAAGATGGTCCTGTTCACAGGACAGAAGTGCAGGCCAGATGAATTCCTGTGCCAAGAAAGTCTAACCCAGCATAGCATCACCACTGTGTCACATGAACAAGGTCGAGGCACAAGTGTGAGGCTGAAAACACGGAACTTACTCCCTCTTCAGCCCTGCGCCGACCTCATCCACATGTGAAAAGTACAGAGATGAGAGAATGAGAAGTCAAAGGGCTCACTGAAGGGGAACCAAACCTGAAAAAGCTTCACAGTTTTGCACAACTAGACTAAACAAAACCGTTTAGCAGAAAAAGTCCTCGCTCACCATACAGATTTCTGTTGCAACCAAGTAACTAAGCCTGTTAAACCATTCCACATAGGCTTCCAGATTCCGTGTCTTCTTGGAATCGCCGTAGCAGCTCTGCAGACAGAAGAAAATCCGCAATTTTTAGTGTAATTTTTTTTCCCTGAGAGAGAGCTTTTGGCTTTCTGCCTTGCCATCCCCAAACATGGTCAAGTAACCAGGAACAATTCAATTACCCAAAGTGACAAAAAGCTTAGAGGGGAAGCAGCAGTGACAGTATTTGAGCATGTGTAACTTCTTCCTGAGCTGCTGGCTCAGGAGAGCACTCAAGCAGACACGTGGAATCCACCACCTGCTCTAAGTCCCTTAAAAATGCTTTTAAGGACTTAGGATAGACTTATGCAAGCCAAGTATCTGCTTAAAGCTTCCTTGAATATAAGCACTGTTTCAGTCCTCACTCCTGCCCCATTGATATAGTGAGGACAACATTATGCCCTCTGCAAGTGGGGAAGGAAAACACAGGCCAGCCCACTCAACATCGATTTAAATTGTTGATGCCAAATTAACATAATGCATCCTAACTTCGGGAGACAAGCTCTACCTTTTTGTTTGGATTCTCCCTTTCCTAACCAGTGTTATTTTTTTCTGTAGTGTCTTGGAACGATTCCCACACCACATCTCAGGGTTGCCTAAAAAGTGGTAGAAAGCAGTTTTAGTGATCTCTACCTACAAAATCATTTTCAGAGACTGTCTCAAATTGTAAACTTAAGTCATTCTATTCTGTTCATCAATTTTAAGGAGGACAGTAATTCAAGATTTAACTGCCTTTGGCAGTTTATTTACAGACTCTAAATTATCTTGAAAGCAACACTCAAGTAAATGACAACTCTAGAATGGTTACCCAAAAACACTGCATTTTTGCCCTTCATCTCACATGGATCTAGAGCTCACTGCCCCTTTTTTGTGATGTGTGCTCTACCTGTAAATTGCCCCACTTGCTAGTTTGCTACAAAAGAGTTCAGTTTACTAAAAGGAAGAACAGATGTTGAAAATGAGTAATGCAAAAGCCAAAGTGAAACTCAACTTTTCCCAGCTGTAGACCACATAGGTGGCCTGGAGAAAACACGCACAGGATTAAGTTCTCCCCTTAGCTTAAATCAGAAAAATAATGGCAAACATGTTAATTTAAGTCAATTTGTTGTCTGAGTTCTGGAGTTCCAGGGGTTGTCCTCCAGAAAGAAAAATTATCAACAAAATTTTAAAGAGGAATAATAAAGCACTTTCACTATAAAGCTCATTTCTGCTGGTCTTCATTTATTGCTGAACCTCACTTCCAGCTCATGGGGCACCTGAGCTCCAGGATGTTAAATACCACATTTCAGAGCTGCTCCATATCTGCTCCAATTACCTTGTCATTATCCAAAGGATCCTTTTGCACAAATGCCTGGACAAATTCTTCTGGTCCAATATAATTGAGTCGCTCCTAAATAAAGCACACAAGCAGCCAAGTCATACCCTATGTTAACCTGCATTTCAAAAAGAGGGGAAGGATGAAATCATACTTGAAGTATAACAACTCACAAGCTCTATGTGTGTCAGCTGCTGAGCTAACGCGTAGGGATCATTGCAGACTGTGATTATGTCCCTCTGGATGGACTGGGGCTTGGTCTTTAGAACTGTGAGGCGATCTGTGGATGTTGCATTAATTTTTGCAAGTACTTCCTCATACTGGCTAACAGTGGCGAGCTTCCGAATCAGGTTCTGGAGGAGCTGCTGTACGTTCTTCCGATACATCTGTCATGACATGGAACAATCAGGAGACGTTGTAAAAATGTCAGAAGATAGCATTAAAGCCTGCATGACACCAAACCACATCGATACTGAAACCTGTATTTGTTGTCAACTTAAGAGAACGCTCTGCTATGTGAGTTTCTAACTGTGCTTTCCCTTTGTCTTTCTAAAGGAAACTTCAAAGTCTAAAGAAACTCAAAGTTAGAGCTACAAAAGATCTATAGCTTGCTGACAGAGCAAGAGTACTCCCTAGCACTCATTTTCTAGCGGTTTGTACATCTGCCTTTCCCCTCAATAGATGATTTCACTGTTTAAATGGTATTGCTAGAAACCTCACTATAGACAACCCTTCCCTGTTGCCATTTCACTCTTGCATCCACCAACTCAACCTCCCCCAGACTAAATAGCTCTCTCTTTCTTTCTGTGTCAGTGGGTACTTTTCAAGCAGGTGTGAATCCTCAATCTTACTACTTTTCCTTGAACTGAACTTGAGATCCCGATTAAGAGTATCCAGAAACAAAGCAACAGTGCAGGAGCACTGAACAGGGGAAGGTGCGTCCTGGAATCCCTACAGAGGAGCCAAACCTATTGCCTCTCCACACTCCAAAGCCCCCTGTAGCTATCTCGTGGAAACTCTAAGCTTGACCATCAAATTTGGTATCTTTTTCATTTGTATTCCATACTGCATCTCATTCTCTTGTCCCATCTCCTTTTTTCCCTCCTCACTTTCACAACATCAAAAAGTATTTCAGCTTCCAAATTCAGTTCAGCTTTCTCTTCCATCCCTGTTTAGAGACTCTCAGAATCTTCCCAGGCCTTTGGCAGCACTTGCAAATGCTCCCAATAAAGCTTTGCCATATGCTTGTTAACATGCCATTTGCTGCCTCGTCCATATTATTATTCAAAGCCTGCACAAAGGAACACCAGCCCCTGAGGAGCACTAGAAACATGATACCATTTAGCAATTGCTCTTTGTGATTATAGTTCTTCCAAATGCTACTCCAGTGTCTTTTGTAATCTTAGTATTATGCCAGCTACACATGATCTGCTTATTGAAACCTTGTTAACTGCCTTTCTGCTAAGTGAATATAAGCCCTGGCTTTTGGCTGAGTTTATTTCAGTACTTACAAGACAAGCATCAGTTAAGCATCAAAATATTTCATAGTATCTCTGTGAAACTTCACTTTCCTCTGAGGACTGAGACTTTGAAAAAGGTCAAGTGATTTCCTCGTGTGCTTCATCCAGGGGAAGGAATATGACAGACTTCCTCTGAGTCCACAATCTGATACTTTAAGCTCAAGACAATTCTTCCTGGTCCAATTTTCTTTTAGAAACTTTTTCCCAAACATGCTATAACTCTTTCATTGACCTACAGGTCAGAGACCCGATTCCAACACACCTTACTGACAGTAATCAAAGAAATTACCAATATCTGTAGGGATTTCTCAGACATGCCAGGCTTCCCAGTGCCTTATCTGGCTTCTTCCAAGCAGAATCACTAAAATGAAAAATACCAACATCCACCAACTCGCGTCTGTCTGCACAATATGCGGCTATATTATGGGTTTGGGGATGGAGTGAATCTTGCCTGTGCTCTTGAAAGGATCTGCTGATGCTATGTGGTTCCTTCCTAGGCCTAGGTACTGGACAGAACTTTTTGCCTACCAGCACCTTCATAGTAAGTTAGCTTACCCACCCAGAGCCATACCATGCTATTACCAGCAAACCTGCAATATCAAAGCACTAAAGGAATGCCTTTTTATCCAATAACTTTGTGCACTGACAACTTACCTCATCACCACTGGCTATTCTTTGTGCCAACTCCTTTAAGTTCCTCATCATTCTTTCATCTCGGAAATCATAAGGAAACGTCTCTGTCCATTCAGACAACAACTGTAGGATTTTGGGTGCAATTTTTCGTATCCGGTTCTATTTGAAAACGATAAGGAGAAATGTTACATGCAAAAGCAATAGAGCAATATCTAACTGAAGAGAAACAGTATTCCTTCCTGTAGGATACTGTGGAGCATAAGGGCATGGAGGTCAACTAAATTCTTAAGCTTAATTTAATTCAGCACTGGATCACAGGCCAGAGCCAGTACCCCATGAAGAGACTCATTGGCTTAACTGAACTGGAAATCAGGCCCCAAGTAGGTGGAAAACTCAGAATGATTCCCCTCATTATCAGGAGTGTCTCAGTGCAAGACATTCATTAGTGCTTCCATAACTAACTATCAACAATAAAAGTGATAAGCCAAGACTTACACACACACTATATCTTATAGTGAGAAAGCAGTGGAATTATTCAAGTACATTAATTTAATTTATGCTATTTTCTACTGCAGTGGAGGTTCTATCCAAACATCCACATCCTGTCCCCTTTCAACTCTAGATGTGACACACAAAACCCCATGCACTCCCATGCAAAGGGGCCAGCAATCTAAGCCACTCTGCAGACTGTAGCAAGAGTGTAGCTTATGCAGGTCAGTGTAATTCCCACTGGCGTGCTCAATTCATCATTATGTCTTTCCAGCATTTTGGCATTATACATCAAGATGTTCAGAACCCAGAAACAAAAGCAACCACTGCAGGGCCAGTGCAGGATACATCATTAACAGCAAGCACTTTTGTTTCTGGCCCATGTGTTGGTAAAACAAACAGTGCAGCAGCAGCAACAGTCTTCATAGAGGACAGGCTGAGCAGTGTGGAAAGTCCCCACGAATGTCAGTGAATAAAGGGTCAAATTCTACTTGCTTGTATCAGGTTTTCAGTATATTTAATCCTATTGAGGACTCTCTTGAATAGGCACATTTGGCTGTGGGCAGGGTAGAGACATTTGACTGGACAGAAGTCCCCCGAGCGTGACAGATCTTACCTTCTCCAGGCCAGGCTCACTTAGTCTCTGCTGCTCAATGCACAGATGGCAGACTTTGGCCATGAGCTCATATGGATGCATGAACAGGCGTGAACTGAGAAGAAAAGTGAAGATGTATGTCCTCTGCAAACATGGGGAAGATGGAGAAAGGGATCAATTACCACCAGTTTTGCGTTTTCTCAAAATGTGTTCCTAACAAATTGGTTTCTAATACTCTGCTATCTGCAGAAGAAAACTTCAAATGTGGCTGTGCCAAGAGCTATTACTACAGTAGTATTTAACTTAACACTTGTCATTGCTCCAGAATCATCATTATAAATTTGTGCTCGAGCCAAGTTATGCAAGATGTAACCAAAACAAGGCAGGGCAGGGCTGGTTTAGCTCTCCTATTGCACACCACCTGATTACAAGCTGAATACCTGAAATTACTCAGAATAAAATTTTAGCTCATCTTCTCTTGTTCTACAGTGAAACCTTGCAAGAGCCATTACCAGACCATGTAACCCTTTCTAGCCTGACAATGGAATAAAACTTATGCTGCAAGTTCAAGCTACTTAGAATACCAACAGAGAAATCTTGACTGCTTCCACATTGCTAGTGAAAGTAAAGTCTTCAGAAAATGAACAAAAGATGCCAGTTGACCAGATTGTTGAGCTGACTCAAATCACCAGATTGTTGAGCTGACCCAATTCCACCACATACACCACCTTTACTACTCTGTGTTTGTTCAGTAAACCACACACTATGACCTTGTGCTTCCTTTAAGAATGCCTAAATACTATTCACTTCTCATAGTATTACTTGTCTCCCAGGTGAAAGTGGAGGGAACTACATAGCTTAATTTTACAGAATAAAATTTAGTAACTCATTCTGAGGTTACAAGAAGAGGCTCCTTATTTTGCTTTCATTTTCTATATCATGATTTGAACTCACTGTGAGACAGATATTCAAAACATCCACTCCACTCCCCACACTGCCAGTAGTTAAGTATCTATGGCACCCACAAGAAAGATTCTACAATGTTCCCGCTCTAGGGACTTGGAATAGATCGTCATGTTTGACCAATCAGTGTCTACATTGCTACATGCTTCAATTTTACATTAAGCATTAATGAATAAGTGCTAGATTACGCACAGTCTGCTGCTGCTGCTAGCTGTGACCCAACTTCAATAAGATCCTGTCTTGGAAATGTGAATGTTGGAAATGTTTTCAGCAGGAGCCTTTCAAAAAGCAGAGATGCAGTTTCATCATCCCTCAGCCATCCCGACCTTTTGATGTCATTATTCTTTTCTAAGAATTATATAAAATGTCTCAATGCACAGATGTGTCTAGACAGGCCAAAAAATTCTCAGATGGCAAATGTGCTGTTCTCATGTGCAGCCTCTGCTGATTTCTGAACAGTGTGGTGTGGTTCAATACTTCAGTTGCTAGTTGCAAGATACATGCGGGCCTCAGATGAGCAATGGGAAATATGCATTAAAAACTGTTTGTTTTTAAGCTAAATACACTCATCCTGTCATGCCCATGGCCATGCCTTTCTCCTCACCTCGCCTGACAGATTTTTAAGGATCAATGGTACATACAATCCATCAAACAGTAAGCCAAAGCCACACTAGGTCCTTGCTCTACAAATGGGTCACCAGGGTTGCACACTTCACAACAGGAATAACAATGAATTAAGACTTCCTAGGTGAGGTGAGTTACTTCCTGCTGCACTCACATGAAGCACATGTTTATCCTATCATTGCTGATCAGTGACCTGAATGCCTTCCTTAGCAATTTGATGTGACACGTTCTGCATTTGCTGCACATGTCAAAGCTCCCCTGCTTCCATAACATCAGGCCTAGCCACACAGCCAGCTGGGTGCCCAGACTTACATCAGGATAGTAATCTACATTGGGTACCAAGTGCTGGATCAGAGCTTCCAGAGACCCCGACAGGAGGTTGTTGTCCTGGTAGTAGAGACCTCCACAGTTGTCCTCTTTTGACTGGTACAGGTTCCTGTTGTAGCCACTGCTGTCAAACATAGCTGCAAAGGGAGGTGTCTGCGGCATTCTGTCCTGAGGAGACACACAAAAGAGATACGGGATAATTACCAGGAGGTGCAGCATCCGAGGCTTTCTGTACTCCAGAGAGAGTATTGCACTAGGAAAAAAACCCGGTGTCACACCCTGGAGTGCCTGCACACAGCAGTAAAGACTGTTCTGTCTTCCAGTCCATGCAGATTTCTCAGGGAAGGGCCAACGCAGGCTCTCATCACTGCCTGCCTATCGCAATCGCCAGGTGCTTCTCTTATATTCTGCTGTTTCTTCATTGTATGACAGATAAGAGGTCATGGTTAGGAGGTGGAAGGAACGTGCAAGAAACCTGACAGGCTTTGAGAACTCACACCTTCTGTAAAGCTTCTGGGGACATGGCATAATGTCCATTGACAGCTTTGGGCAGTAGCTACCTGAGAGCAGCATTCCGATGGGGAAATGTGTTCAGGCTGCCACGTGTGACCCAGCCCCAGTCAGTGCAGAGGGAGAGAGACCGAAGCGAAGGCCCCAAAGAGGGTATGTGTGAGGACAGCCTCCTGATGTGACATGACAGCCACGGAACTGCAATCAAAAGCTCCAGTTTCCCAACTCCACCCTGGCAGGGCTTTCCCAATTACACCATGAGAGGTGTGACCCAGGCTAAAGCCTGATGCTCCAGCGCATCTGTCTCCACCTACTCTCTGAGTGGCTTCGCAGAAATCTGAAAACTATGCCTATGTGTAGTTGTTCACCAATCCTATCCAAGTTCACCAAGGATATCAAAGATGTGAGCAAAGTCAGAGATCTGTTAAATCACCTCTCCACATTCTGTGACAATATGAAAAATTCAGTCCCGTGTTTTCCAGCTTCAGATTTTAATACTTAAGGAAAAATAAAGCAATTACTCCTATGTCTGCACCTCAGTGCCTGTGGAATAAAAATGTCTAACCATGGAAAAGATCAGTCAGTGCTGCAGGCTCTTCAGTGGACCGTAGTGGGTGGGCAGTGAGGGGGCTATGACCACCCAAGAGCTATTTTGGTGATGCAGTATGTGAAAATGCCAAAAGATAAAATCTCTCTAATTACTTGATAATTGTTACACTCTCTTTCCCTCTCCTCCTCTGCCGCTGCCTTCTGGGAGTAGCAGTTCTTGTCAGTTTAAGGAACCTGACTGCGAGCTAAGTTTGTTCCCAATTTTAACCACAAATATGTGCTGCTTTTAACTCTGCTACAGCAGTTACTGGGCTGTGAGTGCTAATGGGCCAGCTGCATTTGTGGGGCAGACAAATCAAATGCAGAGAGGTATTGGACACTGCTTCTCATCCTCCCCACACTGGGACGCAAGGGAGATCAAATTGGGAAGATAATATCCACAGGCTGCTCTGCTCAGGCGTTGGCAGAGCATGTGCCTGAGAAAAGCATTAATGCCTCTGAGCCATCATTGTAAGTGCAAATGCTATTGCTTTTCTCTCCATTCTATCAAATCCTATTTGGGAAAAGGCTTTTTAAAGCCCAGACTTCAGTGACCACCAGTCTGTGAGGGCACCCCATTTTGAGAACAACTAGCAATGTGACAGCCTGGAGATAAATAGCGTGCTGCCATCTGTGAGTCCCACACTCACAACAAAGCACTTTTCAGAGTGAGCTCAGTGGAGATGAGAAGCTATTAAGTTATTAGCTAGATTCCTGGGGACCTGAAGCACCACACAGAGAGCCACAGACTTGCTGCTGCTCGCAGCATGTCTGGACAATAGAGGCATTCAAACCAGCACAAGACCGAGGGATTCAGTAAATAAACAGTAAGAGAAAGCGAAAAATGGTTGCAAAGACAGAGAGGGATGGTGAAGAGAGCCTCCTGGCCTACATGGCCTGTGCTAATCCCACCTTTCGAGATGCTAAAAGATATCTGCATCAAAATGGGAGAGAGTGAGTAGTCTCCATGCCTGAAAAGTGACATTAGTCACTCTGTGCAGCTGCTCAACCAGCAATTCAATTATATCCAGACCAATGAATTGGGAGGAGAATATATGCTGCAGAGTAAGAGGACAAGGTGCAGGACTGAACCAAGGTTCCTGTACAAGAGAGTTCAAATCACTGGGCAAATGAGGTGCAACCCAACCACAGCCATAATCTGCAACAATAAAGCATTCTGATGGATAAAGGCTCTTGGTCTTTTAGGCTCTTCACAAACTTTAGCAAAGTTTAAGAAACAAAATATTACCGAGAAGCTGACAGGAACCTTCTGCAGCATTTCCTAGGTTTTCATCCTGTGTAAAGCTCACCATGTTTTAATCGCAAATCACAGGCTTGAAAAAAACCCCAAATGTTCCGCAGCCCAGTGGCACTGAAAGATGTCCTGTTTGCATCAAAATCCACAAGTCCTTCCAGCTACTGTAGCAAAGTTTATTCAGCCAAAAGGCAAGTGGTAGCAGAGAGTGAGTAAACACTGCCAGCCACCAAACATTGGTAGCCCTATGGGTGATTTCATCTACCTGTCAGCATCCAGAGCAGACTTGGGCAATATCTTATTTCATTGGTAATACAATGTCTGGGGAAAAAAACTCCACCTCCACCATACCACTAATTTCTAGCATGGTAAAAACTGCAACAGGTGTGAATCACAGAAGGGCTTTTCTCAAACATATTATACACATGCACACGCTATATTACTGCCCATTAAAATACAAGGGTTTGTAGAAGGTCAGCAGGCAGTGCTTAAATTCTACTAACTACCAAAGGGAATAAGACCTTTTTGAAGCTTGCAGTCCCCTAGCTCTCAGCACAACAATTACTCCCAGGACCACGTGGATCTTTATTCAGACAAAACTAAATTTGAGACAGAGCCTCCAAGTGCCTTACCAAAGCAAAGAAAAAAGTCATCAGGTCATTAGTAGGTACACTGATTCATAACAATAACATAAAATTCCCAAAAGTCTGGCCCCAAAAGGTACATATTGGCTCACTAGTTTGCTATCTATTTCTGGAAGCTGCTTGACAGAGATGGTTCAGTTCCGCTTCACTGAGACATCAAGTTGTACTAGCTAAGAGACATTCTGTATGCTCCCTGTTCACACACTGAGGATTTCACTTGTCAGTGAAAAAGACACAGGACACGTTCTCCATGTGATGAAAAGAGATGATATCGAAGTGTGACAGGGATAAATATAGTGTAACCAACAGGATGATTCATGCAACACGTACTTTTGGACTCAAGAGACTTTGACTCTTCTTGCTGTATTTTATATGGAGGTAGAGATGATGTTGAAAGAAAAGGGTTAACAGTTACAAAGATCCCAGGTTGAGCAACTACCTGTGCTTGTGTGGCTGATGGGGTGTGTGTGGGGACACACACCTTGGTGGCACCACCCTAATTGCAAACAGAAGACAAGCCTCAGGAAAAGAGAATTGTAAATTTCTGCTTTCGTATGTCAAGTTAGGAGCAGCAAATGACTAACCAACCACTTACTTTACTGTAGTCTCTTATTTGTTGTTATTCTGTACATAAGATCCTGTTTATTTCTCCAAAAGTGTGCTGACTTTGTGATTTATTGCCCAGCACCCTTTTCTGCGCAGAACGAGAATAAAACAAATATCTTGACTCTGTGTCAATTGGGTTTTGCACACCACATGAAGAATCCAGTTTTGGGACAACAGAGACACGGAGCAGCATGCTTAGTTCCAATTAGTTCAGGAGCTAAGTACGTAACACCAAACCCTGCCTTCAGAATAACTTCAATGGTATTTAAATTTGGTCACAGAGCAGAATCTGGTCCACAAAGCCTTGGCATATGGAGCAGAGGTATCTCGGGACCTAAAAATATTGATAAACCACAGCAATACAACATCTGACAAGCAGGAATTAGGAAAAAAGACAGGAAATACGATTTTAGTGAAAAACAACCTGAGAGTTAAAATTGGAACTTTTTAACTGGGCTTTGGAAACATTTGGCTATCACTAACATAAAAACACTTCTATCTCCTCTCTTTTTTGTTTTTAAGAAGGAAAAGAGTGGCTTTTTTTTTTTTGTTAAAGATCCAACTTGAAGGAAAGAGCAATAAAATAATTTCCTGGCTCTACTAGTGATGTTCTCCAGTGACAGAGAGAAGTCAATTACTCTCTGCATTGTGGAGAGGGAATAAAACTTCCCTTCTGCATTTGGTATCATTATGGAGAATATGAGATCTTGGGTATTAAGGTCCAAATTCTGACTCTGAGTAGCCTCTGACCAGAAAGAAGTCTCAACCTTCCCAGTAACAGTAGTGTAAACAGAAAGCTGAAGCCAAAGACGATGTACTCAAACCCCCACCATTTCCTGAAGGAGTTCCAGTTTGGCAAAACTAAAAGATTTGGACGTAGCTTCCAGGCTGCCAAGTGCTTGTCCAAGCCTCTTATGTTCAGCAACAGAAAAAAACCCCCTGTTTTCTATCAGCAACAGTGGAAGGTTGCATTGGTTTCTTTTCTTTTCTTTCACATTAAAGAGCTCAATCTGCAAGTCGTGTATAAAACAAAAATCAACCACATGGACAGCTCATATCTTCATAGAAGCACCCACCGAGGGGTTCAGTAGCCATGAAAGGTGTCTTTAAAGCCAATGTCAAACATTTTCATCTCCTTTGTTACGTACAAATATCTCTCATACTACATCCCTCAACCAGAGGAATGGTGACTGAATTTGTTGAGTCCCAAGGCACACATCCTCATAGAAGATGCAAACCTCAGGTGTGCAATTACATCCCCTCAGAGCTGCTTCATCATAGGGTCAGAAACCCCAAACCACATTTAGCAGGTGATTACCATCACCCATTGTTCTTAAGGACGCCATTATAAAATTGAGGTATGACAAAACCAAAGACTGCTGGGGAAAGGACTAAGAATCTTAACAGCTTGCACCAACCTGTGAAAGTCTGAGCAACTCAGAATGAGCTTCAGCTTTAACATCTAGAAGGAAGGACCAGGTGCTTGCCAGCAACATCCAGCTTTGCCTTAAGTGTTTCTGAAACGCCTGGAATGTTTTAGACAATGATCCAGGCCACCTAAAACAAAAGCATACTAAACACAGAGGCCACTGGTTGCATTCCAAAGGCCTGAGAGTGTTTGCTTTGCTTACAAAGCATTTGTGGTTTTTGCACTGAAAGGTAAAGTGAAATTCTATAGCTCAAGCTATTGACAAGATAAGAAAACTGAAAAACTCCCAGACTGGTGTTTCACATGCTTCACTTGCAGAAACTGAGATCACAGAACTATCCCAGCTCAAGCCTTCTTACTTTCACTCTTTCACGAAGAATTTGCCATACAATTCTGGCAGTGTGACTTCAGCACCAACTTCGACTTACAGTGCCTTCCTATGGATTGTCCTTCCTAGAAATACTTCTTATTAACTGTATCTTGTAAGAGGCAGAGTACAGAATGATATTTCATAGTCACATAGGAGACTAAGAGTCAGCTCAGAAGGAATCCACCACAGAGTAAGAGGAGAACTAAGACTATCCATAGGTGATATTGCTGACAGTGACATAACAGTAGAAATAAATCTTTGCACACAGCAGCGACCACTGAATTGAAGATTCTGGCAGGGCAAGCAGAGACCCAAGGAAGGCATAACAAATCTGACTGAGCCTTGAGATACTTCTTCATTTTCACTACAACAGCAGAGGATGAACAATTTTGTAAATTCTCAAAAAATAACCTAGGCAACAACAGGCTGCAAAGGAAAAAGAAAAACCCCAGTAAGCAAAAATCAGACCAGGAACTGAATTTCAATGAAGGGCATTTTCCTCCTGAATGTGCAAAGGAACTCTTTCTTAGACCTATAAATAGATCCAGCCGATGATGCGGGAAGGTCAGATGCAGTCCTGCTGACTGATCATTCATGTATGAGAACTTTGGCACAGTAATTAAGTGGATCCTGAATCACTCGAAACTAAAGCCCTTGGATACTGAACTGCATAAGTGTGATGGATATGAATGTATTTGTGGGTATGCTTGGGAGCGTTAGGAAAAGTGCAGGGGGTTTAAGAATGCCTTGAATGTCTCAAAATCTGCAAAGGTGGAAAAAGGGAAGAAAACAAACAAGTTCCTCTTGATGCTGCTGTAAATCCATGTCAACTGCTTAAGGCTCAAGAACCAACCCACCTTCCACCCTTTCCCCATGCTGCTCTTCTGCAGAGCAGGAAGAGCAACGTGAGTCTAATGATGCTGAGGGTGGCCATGCCCCAGCACTGCTGCAGTGCCAGACAAGCACATGTAGGCAAACTATTACCCAGGCCAAAGGAGAGGACAGGACATATGTTCCTACCAACCAAAACACATGAAACAATTTGTCTGTATTGCTGGACACACAAAAGCAGCAGCCTTGTAACTCAGAACACGAAAAGAAGATCACATGTATAATAATAACAGCTTTCTCAACACACTTGTATCTTACCAGGACCACAACACAGCTGAGATTTCTACCTGTAGATTAAAACTGGGGAGGCCACAGTTCTTAAAAAAGACACTATATGAAGTGTGCTCAAACACTGACGGATTAATCTTTTTATTAAGTTCATTTGTAAGCTATTTTTTAAATTATGGCCAATTTCACCTGGATTATGTCCTTTTAACACACTAATTAATTTTTTAGTTCAAAACAAGGCTGTTCTCCCATAGTGCTTTGTTTTAACCTTGTAAATCTCTTTGATAATCCCACATTTTTTTCCCCCGGTTTCAGAGAAGTTTAAAACATGAGCCACACTGGATAAGTATCTGTTATAAGTGACATGATGGATTAGCACAGCAGTAAATGGGTCACAAGCCAGCAGAGATTCCAGAAAAGTTCAGTTCATTGCACGCTCCATAGTGACTCCTGTAAAGCTTGAGCGATTTACGGAATGAATGAAATGGGAAAGGATGCACAAAGACCCCAGACCAGCCAAAGAATGCAATGAAATACCACCCATCTTAAACAACACACAATGCATGCAGCTCCTCTTTTCCACCACAATCTGTGAGCAGATAGCTGGACTGAAATCAAAGAATTTCTGATAGACAACCAATACTTGGATCATATTAAGAAACAACTTCCCGCTGCTCCCTCCCCTCCTCAGATCTATTCCCTTCAGAAAAATTCATAAATGGACTCTCCTCCAAGCACTTTGTTTAAAACCAAACCAATGCACAAGCTGAATATGATCTCCTCAGTCCTGCCTGTTAAATTTCATTCAAAATCAAATACCATCAGGAAAGGCAGCCAGCCAACTGGCTGGCCAGCACAGAGTGTCAGGAAATTGAATGGAACTGCTGATGGCAAAATTGAGAGCTTTGAAATAAGAGTACAAGTATATTAAGTGCAAAGAAAACACAAGCACTATGCTTTTTTAACTTACTGAAGCAGGGCTGGTTTTCAGAAGTACACAGCATTCCCCCTACTTGCACCCAGTGAAGTAGAGTTTTGCCATTTGTTCTATTGGGAACAGAGGGCTCTTAAATATTACTGTCATTAAACACTAAAATCCCACCTCTCTATTCAGCAGCTGCAGACTGGGTCTGGAGGGCTCCCGTCCAGCAGCAAGGTGCAGAGCTCTATGGACCTGAGGAGTTCACCATCCCAGGCTCCTGCACTGCTGATTTGACCGCTGAGGTGCTACTCACCAACCAGCTGATGCATTGCTGCAGCTCGCAGTCAGGAGTTTCAAGGCAAGTGAACAGCAGTCATGATTTACTCCAAAACATCATGCTGTAAAACCCGTGATTCAGCAGCTGATTCAGGGTGGCTCAGCTGTCCAGGGATGGGGCATGGGTGGGGTGCTCAGCTGGGACCTGCGGTGTCATCCATGCCATGCCATCCCCACTCGTGAATCAGAATCCTGACACTTGGATCATTTCCGTAGCACGCTTCGTGCCACCTGTGTACTTCAAACTGAAGAAACAGAGAATTGATGTCGTCAACAGAGACAGGAGCAGTTTCCCCATCACCATCACCAGAAGAGTATCACTGATTTCAATGTGGTGTGAGATTCCCACTAACCTTGGAGAATATGATCCATTTTATGCAACGGGGACGCAAACCTCTGTAATCCTGACCCACCTCAAGTGACCAAGGCCAAAAGATCCACCTTCTCTATTTGCAGGCAGCAGCTAAGCATGGGTCCCAACTACTTCACAGTGATAACCAGTTTCATCAAGAACTGTTCACACATCCATCCACAGTCAACAGAAAAAGCATAATTTCAGTACTTAGACCTGGGAGCTTTGATATGCTTCTGACTCTGCTGCAAACTCCTCACGTGGAGTCAAGTCACTCAGTTTCTCATTACTGCATTCCTCTGCTTGACAGTACAAAGAGGGATTAGTGTGGGGTTATTCCCTTTCATTGAGTTCCAAGATCTTTTTTCAAAAGGGGTACAGAAGGTGTATCACACTATATTAATGCCAGAAGCACAGTACTAGCCTTAAGCATAAAGCTCTCTTGACACAGTTCCTTCTTCAACCTCATCAAAGACACCTTCCAAATCCAAAAGCTGTTGCTCTTTGCAGACATCCTTGCTTGTTTAGCCTTTTGGTGAAACCTACAGTACACTTCAGATGAGGGCACCATTCCCTTTTATAATCATAACAGACAACCAAGATATCATTTGTAACAGCAAGCTGTAATAGTGTTAAATAACCGTACTTAATTTCATTTAACTACTTCTACCTAAAACCTCATCGCCAAACGTCTCTTTTTCATTTAGATGATGCAGAAAAAATGCTGGCTTAAGGTGAACAATTCACATAATCTCTGTTTTTCCATTTATTATGATCTTATGTTTCCATGAACAGTCCAGAATTTTTACTGACACTTAGAGACGTACAGCAGGGAAAGCAGCATACTTCGAGTTTCTGCAGTAGAAATACTTCAGTCAAAAAACCACAACAACAAAAAATCCACCTTCCAATGAAGATAAAAACGGATAGTCACACTTGGGCAGTTTAGAAAACAAATCAGGTCTGTATCCAGGTCAGTTATACTTGCCTCACACCTGTTTACACCTGGGCTGAATATGAACCAGTAGTTTCTAGACCAGAGTTGGCTCCAATCAGCTTGACTGGTTCCTTGGGAAATAATGAAGAACAGTCTAGCCAAACCAAAAAGAGTTTTTTCCCTAGTCTAGACGGGGCCACAGCAGAAATCTCCTCCACTCACACACTGCATCTGCTGGTTTCTGTCAGCCTTTATCACCCGGCAGCAGTTCCTGTGCTCGACTGAAGGTGGACCCTCTGGCTCTGCAATCGATGGGTCAAAGTCTCCTTGCCTTGAAACAATCACACCTATTAAGCCAACACACAGCAGGTATGGCATTGCGCAAATGTACACCAGCTTGGGCTGTGAAAGGATCATTGTAAGCACGGGCTGGTAGTGTTGGAATCCATGCAGCGTGTTTAAGGGAGGATCAGCCTGCAGCTGATGGGCAGGTACTGTCAGGTCAGCACGCGGCGTTCATGCAGAAAGCACCTGGCCTGGTATCAATGAGAGCAATTATCTCCGAAAATATCCCACTCCCCATTCTGACTCAAGCATATTTATCCTCTGTCTTATTGCTTATGAATCTAAATGTCCCATTGTGCTAGTTGATGCAGGCTCGCAGCTTCCCAGGCTCATCTCCCTGCTGGCGTGTAACCTGGTATTTCTGGCCCTGTTTCCAGACGCGACAAGACACAAGCAGAGTACCTTGACCCCATGGGAGGGGCAGGAGACCTAGGGAACATTTTACTGCAGGGATAAGATACATTTTAATGAATAAAACCCAAAATAGCCAGAAGACGTGGATCTGAGTCATGCAGCACTATTCTAGAGGTGCCTTTGTTTCCATGATTCTCATAATTTTCTAATTAAAAATAGAGCCATGCTGAATTCCATCCATCCATGTTCCTCACGGTAGTGATTTAGGTTTTTAATACTACTTCTCACAGCAGCTATAATACAAGAGAAATTAGCAATAGCTTTCAGCTAGAGGTAGTCTTTGTCTCCCGTTTGTAAATTATGTATTGCCCTTGCTGCGGCTGCAAAACGCACTCTGGAACTTTTGTTTGCAAGCTCATTTTCTAGCAAAGTGTTTATTAGATGATGTGACTCAGTCCCACAAACCCACACCAAGCAAAGGTCACCTGTCAGTGCTTGCAGAGTACACCTGTTTATCTAATAACATTTGGAACAATCACGAATTCTGCCTCCTTCACTGAAACACAGGCATCCTATTCCAACTGACAGCTTCTGCACAGCAGAACAGTGCTCAAATGACTAAAGAAAAGGAGAACATGTTGAGACAAAGGCAAAATTAGCTTTTCATTTAGAAACACTGCATAAAGATACAAGGAAATAAATGGTTCAGATCATCTCCATCTCCAAAAGACAAGGGCTGTGTTCCGAAGACTACGCTTTACATTCAATCTCCCATGACAGCTGCCCTGCTCAGCACTAGAGCTTTGACACTAATCTCTCCAAATGGGTGAGAAGGATCACAGCTAAAAGAAGGAGCTCTACAAACTCAGCAGAGACACAGCTGCAAAGAACAACACACCCACATCAAGGATGTGCAAGAGTGAAGCAAGTACCACAACCTTGGCCTTTGCCAAGTCATCTGACTAAAAAAAAAATGTTTCTTTTCTTCACCATATTTTCTAAGCCTAATGACACTTCAGTTGAAACCAGTACTAGCTGACTGACCTTGCCTAGGAACAGTTTCTAAACTCTCTGATTTAGATAGGAAATCTTTGGAGTGTGAACCATCCAATAGTTCTTACACCTCTCTTTACACAAGATACTTAGAGCTTGATATTAAGAATCATAGAATTGTTTTGGTTGGAAAAGACCTTTAAGATCGTCAGGTCTAACCATAAACCTAGCAATGCCAAGTTCACCACTAAACCATGTCCCAAAGCACCGCATCTACATGTCTTTTAAATACCTCCAGGGATGGTGACTCCATCACTTCTCTGGGCAGCCTGTTCCAATGCTTGACAAACCTTTCAGAGAAGAAATTTTTCCTAATATTCAATCTAAACCTCCCGTGGTGCAACTTGAGTCCATTTCCTCTTGTCTTATCACTTGTTACTTAGCAGAAGAGACCAACACACACCTTGCTACAGCCTCCTTTCAGGCAGCTGTAGAGAGCGATAAGGTCCCTCCTTAGCCTCCTTTTCTCCAGGCTAAACAACCCCAGTTTCCTCACGTGCTCCTTGTTAAGACTTGTGCTCCAAACCCTTCACCAGCTTCAATGCTCTTCTCTGGACCCACTCCAGCACCTCTATGTCCTTCTTGTAGTGAGGGGCCCAGAACTGAACACAGTACTCGAGGTGTGGCCTCACCAGCGCCGAGAACAGGGGGACAATCACGTCCCTAGTCCTGCTGGCCACACTATTGCTGATACAAGCCAGGATGCTGCTGGCCTTCTTTGCCACCTGGGCACACTGCTGGCTCATGTTCAGCTGGCTGTTGACCAACACCCTCAGGTCCTTTTCTGCCAGGCAGCTTTCCAGCCACTCTTCCCTGAGCCTGTATCGGTGCCTGGGGTTGTTGTGACCCAAGTGCAGGACCCAGCACTGAGCCTAGTTGAACTGGGCCTCTGCCCATCGATCCAGCCTGTCAGGTCCCCTTCCTACCCTCAAGTAGATCAACACTCCCACCCAACTTGGTGTCATCTGCAAACTTACTGAGGGTGCACTTGATCCCCTCATCCAGATCATCAATAAAGATACTAAACAGAACTGGCCCCAGTACTGAGCCCTGGGGAACACCACTTGTGACCAGCAGCTAACTGGGTTTAACTCCATTCACCACAACTCTTTGGGCCTGGCCATGCAGCCAGGGTTTTACCCAGTGAAGTGTTCACCAGCTCAAGCCATGAGCAGCAATTTTCTCCAGGAGAATGCTGTGGGGAACTGTGTCAAAGGCTTTACTAAAGTGCAGGTAGACAACATCTACACCCTTTCCCTCATCCATTAAGAGGGTCACCTTGTCACAGAAAAGCTTAGAGCCACAATGCATCCACAACTTTGGCCCCAGACATTACTTAAGCCTTTCATAGATGATCAATTCAGAGGCATTTCAGAGTACCAGTTCTACTAAGTTTTAACCACTTTGCTTTGTAACACTTTTCCAAGGGCAACACCGATGCCCAAGTAGCCATGTAGCAAAAGGCAGCCAAGAAAGATCCCACTCACACAATTTTGTCAGCTCTGGTGGGTGTCTAAGGCCAGACCCTTACAGTGATGTAGCACAAACTGGCAATGTGATTCACACCCAGCTCCTTCTTCTCTCCACCCCAAGAAAAACTCACTTTTTAACTACTCTGAGTTACAAAAATCACCTTCCACGTTTTCAGCTTTTTCACTTCACATCCCTTCACCGACGGGGCTCCGGTGTGCCCGTATCCACTGTGCCTGTCATTTCTGACACAGCGTGACAGCAGCTCACCCTGCCGACTGTGGACAGGTCCGGTGACTCACTGCACTCCCCAAGGACTGTTTAGATAATTCATACAACTGGAGCAGAGGTAACAACACACTGTGCTGCCCCCCAAAACCTCAGCAGAAAGAAACCATGAAGAACATGAAATCAACAACGATTCATCGTACCATACAAAAAGCATTTTACTCAGTGTGTGGCACTGCTCTGAGCCTACCCCGTGACAAACCAGTACTTTCTTCACTTACAAAGAGTTAAAAAAACTTACAGTGGCTTGTTTCGGTCCTGCCTGCTTCAAGGAGTGATATCCCCAAGATCAGAGCTAGGTCTTACCTATTAGGTCTCTCCAGCACAGGTCACCAGTTAGCTACTTGTCTTGAGGATACTTAGCACTGATTTTCAGCTGATTACCAGCTCCCCTCCCAGACGTCTCATTTGGAAGCTGTAAGACAAGCCCGAAGGACATTGTTCTCTGCTTTCCAAACCAAGAGACAGACCAGAGACCGAGTCCTGCCTGCCCCAGTCCCGGTTTCCCACGGATGGCTTGTCACCTCAGCCCGCTGTGGCTGTCATCTCATCAAAAGCAACGCCCCCCAGCACTCCTCGCTTAGACTCCTTGTCTGTTTGAGGGACAGAGTCCCTCTTTGTTCGTGGCTCTTGATTTTCCAGGCCATTCTTCCCCTTTGAAAGCAGCCAGCCTACTCAGGGGAACTCCCCCGAGGAGCGTTCCCCATCCCTCGGTGCTATATTTAGCCTCGCACACAGTCAGACAGGAAGGCACTGCCTGTTGTCAGGGCTGCCTTCAGCCTGGCCCAAACACAACACAGCAGCTGATGAGCAACACATCGGGCTTGGGTCACCCCGCAGCGGTTCCTCTGCTCCTGCCCCCGAGCTGCTCCCACCCCGCTGGGCGCGGGGGTGACACCAGAGTCCCGCACAGCAGATGCCCAGCAAAGGAGAAGCTCGGGAACACCCTAGGGTGACACCGCACACCCCTGTCCCGCCCCCACACACGTTTTAGGCAGTCCTGCACCCACAGCCTGGCAAGTTGGTGCTTTTTCATCCCTCCCGTCCAAAAAACGCACCCGACCCTGGAACCGATGGGCTCAAGCAAAAAAGGGGAAAGCTTCTCCGAGGGTTACAGACACACAAAGATCGCATCGGGCAGATTTAGGACCGCGATCCATCTCAGTACAGGGAAGGGGAGAGGGAGAAGGACCCAGCCACCGCCACGGGCTGAAGTCTCTCCCAGTGTCCTGGTGCCCAGACCAGAGCAGCTCCGGCTGTGCGAAGCCGGGCAGCGAGGGAGGAGATAAACACGATGAGGAAAGAGACCATCCTGCGGGGACCGCGAGAAGACAGACAGACGGATGGATGGACGGATGGACGGACGGACGAACGGACAGATGCCCCGGACCGTACCTGCCTGGCTCCCGCCGCTGCTTTACCGCCCACCGGCACGCATCGTCCACGGCTCCGCTCGGCTCCCCACGCCGCCACTGCCCTGGCCGGGTCTCCCGGGCGCCCGGCGGAGTGGCGGGAGGTGCCGCTCCCCCGCCCCGGCA